>APFE030867258.1:554-34784 GCA_000404065.3 Pinus taeda
AATTCAAAATAATAAAATAAAATAAAATTTCTTATTTAAGAAATAAAGGTTCACTATTAGAAACCATCTTCATCATGTCAATCTTAAGCTCCTCATTTACTTATTTATTGTTTATAGTTTCGTTGTTTTCTATTTTGGAGTTTTTTAGTGTATATTTTCGATCAAATTCACTAGAAATTTAAAATGCATTTTAAATAACAAAAAATTAAAAAAGATTGAAATTTTATTTCACAAAATTCCTAAAGAAAAACTTTAAAGCCTAAACTAATTAGAAAACAAATATTTTTACCTTTTAAAATCAGAAAATATGCATTTTATAAAAAAATACATTGCAAGTAATAAATAAATTTAAAACCTAAATTATAGTTTTTTTGGTGGTTTTGAAGTGTTTTCTAGGTTGTTTTGAAAGGTTTTTTTTTTTATGGGTTTATAGGTTGGTTTTGTGGTTTTCTAAGTTGTTTTGAAGGGTCTTTTTATGGTTTTCTTGGTTGGTTTTGTGATTTTCTATTTTTTTTTTAAGGATGTGTTTGTGGTTTTCATGGTTTTTGTATGGTCATTTTTTTTAATTAATTGGTTTTCATGGTTTTTGTACATGTTTGTTTTTTTTAATTAATTTGTTACATTTTGCAAAAAAAATTAAATAAGAAAAACAAAGGATAGAATACCTACCTTCGTTTAAGCCCCTGCAACGTTGGTGGGGTGGTTGGCGAGATTGATTTGAACACTTCATTGCTTGATCGAGCTCCAATACTCTTGGTCAAGCTAGCGTCACACTCTTGGTACAGCTCCCACGATATGTGTGAATGGCACGCACATATTGTGGGAGAGATATATATTTAAAACAAAGGGTTCGATCAAGCCTTAGGGCTTGTTCAACTGCTATAGCTCGATCGAGTGTTTTAGCTCAATCAAGGGTTAGTTTTTAACCCTCAATTGAGCATTTTAACTCAATCAAGGGTTAGTTTTTAACCATCGATCAAGCTACCCTTTTAGCGCTCAAGGAGCTCGATCGAGTGCTTAAACAAGTCTCCATCAAGCCATTGATTTTTCCACCCAAACGCACCCTCTTTAGCCAAAAATGTAACCTAGCTCCACACTTTCACCTATATATAGAGAGGCATGACATTCAAGGAAGCCTATGAATCTATCATCCAATTGTGAAAACTACGATTAGAGATCTCAAATGTAAGAAAAAAGGAAGGTGTTTTCCTTTTCTATGTAGGAAATTTTTTTGATGGATGTTTTAAAATATGCACATGTTCGGTTGAAGATTTTTGAAAAGTAGCAACATTTGCATTTGGAGAAACTTTATTTTTTACCAATTTTTTAGGAAATTGTTGCTGAAATTTTTGTTGTATTAAAGGAATTTTAAGTTGTTCAAACAATGAAATGTTATCTTTCTATATTTTCAAATCTTCGATTGGATCATATTCTAAGTTTATAACAACAATTTTCTGAGTATTTGCTGGATGTGTTTTAGAGTTCTTCACCTTGTTAGCAGGTGAAGAATTTTGATTCTCAGCCATCCCTTTACTGTGTATATTATATTGATATTGGTTGGAAATAATTAAATTAGGATCATCTTCATATAATACGTCTGAAAAATGACCCATAACAGAGGGTGCCTGATTATCGTCTTCATCAATATCGTTTTCAGCCCCCTCTGTGTCATTATCATCAGGGGTAGATTGAGCAATAAGTGTCTGCAAAGTATCTAATAAGCCTCAGTAGTGAGGCCTTCATTTGGGGGAACAAATTTATTTTGAAATTGTTTCATATAATAATTTTTAAGATTTGTCCTATTTGAAGTTCCTTTTGTTGAATTTTTCTCAAGATTATAAAATTTACGAAGAGCTTTCTGATGGATTTCCAGATCAAAGGAGATGTTTCTTTCTTTTTGGCAAGTTGTTTCGATTCATATTTTTTACTAATCGTTCATGGGTCCAAGCCACAGAAGAACAACATGTTATCTTCCCAAAATTCAGGAATAAAATCAAAGAACCTTAAGAAGATGATACATGAAAGTGACTATGGACAAGAGGAATAACATAAGTATCAATCGATTGGATTAAACCAAACCAACCACACTTACATTAAGTTTTCCAAATCAAAATTCCACAATCACAGTAATGTTAGCCAACATTTATTTTTAGTACTCTCTCTCCTAGGATCCCCCTCACTATTGAAAATAAAAGGGTTTATATAGGCTCAAAATCCTAAATCCATTCCAAGATAAAATTTAGAAAATAAAACTATTTTAAAAATATTACTATATTTTGTCTTTGATCTATCGATTATATATTAACTACTTACAAGAAATTTATATAAAAGAACTAACAAGTGATCCTTGCATAGCTAAGGGGTATCCATAGCAAATGCTCCATTGAAACTAATATCATCAGAAGAACAACCTGTCAACCAACAAAGCAGACTGAATTAACAAACTCATAATAATATTAAATAAAGGCTTCTACAAAAACGAGATTCTATAGTGACCATCTTAAATTTAGTAACTGTAATCAAAACAAAACATGGCTCAGAATATTTATTGAAACAAAGATAAACATAAGCCTTTATTAAGAAAGATACAAATGACTATATGAGTCTCTTTGGACTAATTTTTTACTTCAATTTCGGTAGACTTATATTTACTCTGACTTTCTCTTAATTCATTTTGGGCTTTAACTTGATCATTCTTTTATAACAACTGGTCAATATGATGTTTCAAGCAATGTACTAAAACAATAGATTGTTGGTGCAAGTACATGTCCAACAGAGATGGGTCAGAGGCAAAATTTCTCAAAGGAGACTTTTCTGCATTATCATTTCCATTACGCTCAAACTTATCATTGTCATAGAAACTAGAACTGTCTTTGTCCCGAGGTTTATCCTTCTTTGGTGAAGGCTTGGGCGGTGCATCTAAATCAACGAAGACCTCCTTTACAGGGGTGTTCTTATGCCTATTAGATCGAGCCCTCAAAACCTTTCGTGCATTTAGTTATCCTTTACTTTAGATTGTGATTTATACTTAAGATGCTTGGTATTTTCTTGTTTTGCAAATTTAAGTTGAAGGATATTGTCTAAGGGTTTGAACTACTCATTTTCCCTAAATTCAAGTTTCAACTCCTCATAATGGAATTCAATGTTTTTAGCCATGCTCCTAGTAACATAGAATGGTGTAATTTTAGGATTTACAACCTCATTATCATCAAAATAATTTGATTCCTCTACATGAAACAATTCATTAAGTTCATTCTCAACATGAGAATCAGACGGAAATGGTTCAATAGGTGGATATTTAGACAAGACCCTAGATTTGGGATGTAGTTGCTCTACAACTTAAGGTTTCTCAAACCCATTTCAGTAGAGGAACATATTCCACACATCATCGTTTTAGCCAAATAATGCTTCATTAGGATACAAATCAAGCCATGTTAGAATAAGGATATTTTAGTGTTCTTACGCTAAGCCTGATAAGGTTTGGTTATTTTGGCCAAGTATTTGTGTAAAAAATATAGCAAATTCAATTCATACCCCAAAAACACTATGAGGAGATGCATAAGATAAATGAGCACCAATGTGTAACACCCCTCACATGTGACATAATGACGTAGAAAAAATAACAAATATTGCCACTTAGGTTTAAAGAAAGAGACTGGCATACCTTTTGACATCATATACGTGTTTTTTGCTAGCCAAAGATTTCTTCAATGGAATTTTAGGTACCGGGAAATTCTTCGACCATTTTTCTCCCTTTGTGGGAAGGTTGGTCACTTCGATAATAAAACTAACATCTACAGGAATCTCAAGGTCACCAACTTCATCATTCTACCATCAAAGGTAGTAGTGAAGGCTTAGACTACTTCATCAAAACCCAGAAAACGTCGAAGGAATTCCCACCATCCAACCTGTTTAAACAATGGTACATACTTCTCATATGTCTCGATGAGGTCAACTTCAACTGGCTCTATTTTGTTTACAGGAGGCATGGTTGAAATCCTAATAGAATTTTGATAAGAATTTGTCTCTGAAAGAAGTGAAAGAGCAGTGAAAGGTTGTGAAACCATAACAACCCATAGAGGAACATGGGAAGGGAAAATAAAAAATGAAATGCATTATTTAGAATCAAAACTAGAAGGCATAAATTGACAAAACGTTAAGACCAAATCTACCAAGCAATAAGTGTGACAACCTAAGGAGTACTAAGGCATAGAAATTTGAGTTGGCTAATGGTGAATGGTGTTAATAGGTGTAAAAAACTGTAGTTATTAGCTCAAATGAGTTATACCAAGTCATAAAAGTCCACAAAGATTTCAATCAAATAAATCTCACTGAATCCACTTGAACATTCCACACATCATTTCATCATAACGCAACAGGAATTCTAGATACCAATATTATGTCTAGCATGGAACGAGAGGTTTCATTATTAAATACATTGATCATCAAATCATATTTATAGGTCACGAAATGACAAAGCTTCCCATTTAAACATATAAACTCATTGCCATAATAATAAAAAAAAAAAACAAACAAACAAACATATTAATGTAAGGCCAATAAAACTTATGAAATGAAAATATTAATACCATAGAACTTGGAAGATACCTTTCGCATATGGTAAATAGACCACTGTTGTATTAAGTTTTGAAACTCATATAATTCATAAAACCCATTAAAATGTAAAAAAAAATGATGACTTGCACGCAATGTGAAAAAAAAATCAAAATGAAAGTATATACAAAAACATGATGGAAATTTTAATTAGAAAATGTTGACTAGGTTAAATAAATTTACGATTCCTTAGAGTGACTCAAAATAAATAGGTCAACTTATTATTGCAACAAAAAAGAATATGCAACCTTA
The DNA here is from genome assembly GCA_000404065.3 of Pinus taeda. Classification (NCBI taxonomy): domain Eukaryota; kingdom Viridiplantae; phylum Streptophyta; class Pinopsida; order Pinales; family Pinaceae; genus Pinus; species Pinus taeda. The sequence continues at coordinate 5,421 of APFE030867258.1, forward strand.
TGTAATAAAAACAACCAATAACCCAAGTCAATAGATTAAATACGAGTATTCCATTTGGTTAGAGAAAGAAGTCGATTATAAAAATAAGGTCATCTTCAAAATCCATATTGGAATCCGTACTTTGAACTAGTATTAATACTTGAATTCAAAACCAATTACGAAAATCGAAAGGAAGCACACAAATTAAAAGAGGGGTTATCATTTTGAAAATGAGAGGGGAGTCCATTGGGTAGCCAAACATGTAATTCATGTAATTCCGGATTACCATATTGTAGCTAAGATTTTACCCCTGAGATCTAGTTTATTAAGGAATTTCTTACTCTCCTAGAACAATATAGAGACCATTCCCTCTCAAGATTCATTCATTAATTTTCTGATGTTGTGTCAATGATGACTAGAATAATTAGAAGGATAAGAGTACAACAGGATTTTATTCCAATAATTAAAACTAACATATTGGATAAGACATAAATAGAATGTACAACAAAGCTACTGAAGAAGAGGAAATGTTAGAAATACATTAAGAATAAAAATGTTATGAACCAGATTCCTTGAAAATGATAAAATTTTAATGAATAACAATCCACTTCAAGGGGAAACCTCATTTTACAATGAACTAATGCTAAGACAAGATGGAATGATAATAAAAATAGTTCTCCTTTGCGTGTGTATGTGTGAGTGTAAGATACAAAGGACGCAATTACAATTTAAGCATATAGCTTACTTCAATAATAAAATAATAGAAATACAACCCGTAATCTAGGGCTTTACATGGAGGTTTTTTCTAGATATTAACATTCCCTTCCCCTTGAGAGTTAGTGAAACACACCCAAATAATTTTAGTTAAGAAGATGACTATAAAGTAAGTCAGTCCTGGAATCGCATTATTAATCACCTTAATCATTAATCCTTTTCTATCTTTAATTAAATCCATTCAATTTATTTTCTTCTTAGGCCTTTGCCTCTTATAGATCTTAATAATTTTGTATGATTTTCTCTTGCATTTTTCTACCTCATTAATTCCCTCCTTTTCTTATTCCCTTTTCTATCCTCTCTAATAGCCTTTTCACTATTGTGGCCTAATCAATATATTGTTACATCTAGACTTATTTTTTTATTCACAATCTTCTTCTTTTTTATAATAATTCCTTTACCTACTAATCTAATTTTACAAATAATATAATAAATATATAATAGTATATATAATTCTTAATAATATCTTATTGGCTAAATTTTAATTCCTATAACCTATTTACTTGACTTTTTTTTTTTTTTTTATTTAATGCTAATCTTTCTCCCTCAATGGTATTTCTTTTGTTTTTCACAATTTTCCTATTTTTGCACTCTTCTCCTACACTTCAGATTCAATTATCTATGAAGATGGGTGGTGGTGTCCACTTAAAAATATGGAAATTTCTAATGCAAAAAAAAAAGAAAACAATATCATCATTACTAACTGTGAAAAAGTTCACGTCGTAACTATGGGTGTTTCTACACGAATAACTCATATTCCCATGTTACCTTTTCTACTAGTAGGTTCTTCCATTTGACGAGGTACATAATAATTGCCTAATTATGAACTACTTAATCTTTGTTTCAAGGATTTTTTTTTGTTCTAGTACGATTTTCCCTTCTTCATTAATCTCTAGTAAAATGGTTTGGACTAGGACCTTGCTGATTAAATTCATTAGGAAAGAAACATGGAAGACTAAATGTACATGTTAAAATGTAGGAAACTTCAATTTGTAAACCATACTTCCAATGCTCTACAACACCTTATATGGGCCATAGTACTTAGGTGCTAATTTATTGTCCTTCATTTTTTGCTTATGGGACATTTATTTATATGGTTGTACCCTAAAAAATACATAATCCACCACTTCAAATTTCCTTTCATTCTGATGTTAATATATTTATGGTTTCATCATATTTTGTGATACAACCAAGTTTTCCTTCAATAGTTTGAGAACATCTTGTTAATGCCCTATGTGGTCCTTCATTGCTTAAACCTTTGCAGTCACTTTCAATGGTGATGTGATGGATGGAGGATGGTATCCATAAAGTGTCATAGATGTGGAATTTTTTGATGAAGTATGGAAGGATGTGATGTATGACCATTTTATCAAGGGCCACCACTTGATGCATTGTTTTACTTATTATATGGAAAGTAACGAAGATATCCTTTTAAAATTTATTCACAATCTCAATTTCTTATCAAAATGAGGATGGTAAGATTAGTTGTGAGAAAGTTGAGTACCCAAACAATAGAATAATTCAATCCAAAATTTTCCAATGAAAATTAGATCTCTATGACTTACAATAATCTTGGGGATTCCATGCGGATTTTGAACTATATTCATGAACGTACTATTATTATAATTTCTTGAAAAGGATGAGAAAGAGAGAAAAAATGGACATACATTGTTAGTCAATCCACTACTACCATGATGAAATTATTTCCTTCAAATGTAGGAAAGCCTATAATAAAATTCATTTAATCTTTTTCCTAATTTTTATTTGGTACAACAAATGATTGTAGGAGACATGGTGTTAGACCCTTGAGCTTGAGCACCCACGAGTGACATGAGCTAGAGGAGATGAGTTGCATGGCGGGAGCACCATCACACATTTTGCGATGATATTTCCAATATTTTGGGTGTTGTAACATGAGGAGATAGAGTGTCTGAGAGTGAAACACACCCACCCAAAACGATAAAGGTGGAACTAGCGATGCATGAGTCATCCCAAGGATGAAATTGTGTTCTCTTCTATGCTTGAGGTCTACTGAGGGAAGGATCCCCGCACAATACCTAAACAACAAATGAATTTATTGCATCAATGTTATCTAAAGGTAAGAAATTATAAGACCCCACCTTATCAAGGGTAAACTCATCCAAATCAGCCTTAGGATTTCATACACATACATTCAAAGAAATCTCCAAGTCACGTAAGGAGGATAAAAAATATGAGGAAGAGAAACAAGGATTTAATTAAGGAAGTAGGTGAGTTCTTAGCTAACTCAGGAAAAGTCACAATATAATTTAGAGGTTTTTTCCTCCACCCATCAATATTCAAATAAAAATCATAGCTTGGAACATAAGTTGCATGAAGTAACATAGCAACCAAAGGCTTCTTAGAGAAGGAATAAAAAAGAAAATGCCCTTGATGTTATTACTACAAGAAACACAATGCTTAGGAGAGATATTAATCACAATAACATCTCTCTATTAGGAAGGCTACCAATCCATGGCTTTGGACGCTTTTGGTCATGTGGGAGGGTTGGCCATTCCTTGGAACCCAACAAAAATAGACTTCGTTGATTAAACTACTAGCCCATATATTATTTTAGGAAGATTCCACTATGTTGGATCAGAATAATCAAGGTGCATAAGAATGGTATATGGGCTGCACCTACCCTTAGAAAGACTTAAATTTTTACATTCTCTAGCAAGTATTAAGAATATTCACCAGGATGATAGATGAGAAAAAGGGGGGAATTTGTAGACTGGATATGGACAATCACCAATTCAAAGCCATGATGTAATAGTTGGCAATTACATATGTGGACACCTTGAACAACATGTACACTTGGAACAATAAGTAAGGAGGTAAACACTATACTTCTTCAAAATTAGATAGATTTTTAATCTCTAAAATCTTCTTAGAATGAGATATTTTCTTAGAAGCATCCATTCTTCCTTATTCCAACTTACACCACTACTAAATATGCTTGGAAGTGGATCTAAATGGAAGCCCTAAAAATAGGTCGTTCATATTTGAAAGGTTCATGCTTAAGGATCCCTCCTTTTTGGAAAAAGTTAGCAATTAGTGGAAATAAAATCAAGGTCTCAAGCACCTCACTCATGTATGAATTTCAGCAAAAACTTAAGATCCTCAAGAGCCACATCAAAAAGTGGTATAAGGAAGAGTTCACAAACATTTTTGAGGCAAAAGATAGACCGGAAGAAGAAATCAAACACATTCAACCAAAAATGATTCGGGATGGGAGAATGGAGTAGCTCCTCAAAGAGGAAGCTAACACTGTATCCCAACTAGAGGAGCATAGATTTGAGGAAGAACTATTATGGAAATAAAAACCTTGAGTGCAATGGCTTAAATCGGAGAAAGGAACACTAACTTCTTCCATAAGTCTATGATCAAACATAGACATCACAACCACATTTTCTCCTTGGTGAACTACAAGGGTTAGAGACTTTGACAACACAAGGACCTAGAAGAGGAGCTCATTTTCCACTATAATACTTTGTTTAAGGATCCCAATGCACATCTTCAACAAAAAATCAACAAAATAAGTATTAATATTCCTATTGTAAACAACAATGAACATACTTATGTGCTAAATGAGAGAAATCAACCTTTCAGAAGTGAGGAAGCAATGATGAGTATGTCAAAGAAAAGGCCCCTGGATCACATGGTTTCACTATGGATTTTTCCAAGCTTGCTAGACATTTTCAAAAAATGAAATCTTGGTAGTTGTGGAAGAGTCTAGAAGTTACTATTCCATCCTCCTTGCTTTTAATGCCACCCTTTTCACTCCCATTCCTAGGTACAATGATTCTTAGGATTCCTGTGGCTTCTACACCACTTCCCTCTATAATTGTATCTATAAAATAATCATTAAGATAATTTATAATTGTGTGAAACCTCTCCTCCCATCCCTAATCTCAAAAGAATGGATTGGATATGTGGAAGGATTCCAAATTCTATATGGCATAATAGTGGCACATGAGATTATTCACTCTCTATCAAAACTCAAAAAGGCAGGAATGATAATGAAACTTGATCTCTCCAAATCATTTGACAAGATTATTTGGAAATATCTTCTCCAAATTCTAAGAGCCTTTGCTTTTGATGAGGATTGGGCAAGATGGATTGGATCTCTTATTTCTTCCCCTTATTTCTCTATCCATGTTAATTTCTTGTCAGCTCATACATTTAATTCCTCTTGATGAATTCACTAAGGTGACACTTTATCCTTATTTATGTCAATTACAATAGCATAAGGACTTTGACACACTCTCTCAGATATTGTTCAACACTGAAATATTAAAGTGTTAAAGATTTCCAGGAATAGCCTAACCATTTGTCATCAACATATTGTCGATGACACTATGCTTATAGGAATTCTAACAGTTAGCAAGGCCAATGCAATCAAACATGTTCGAGAAGAATTCATGAATTCATCTGGTACCTTGATCAGCCACAACAAATCTCAAATCTAATTCTTCAACATGCACACTATTGTCAACATGCACATTGCCAGACTTCTCGGCTTCCAATGGAAACCACTCCTAAAAAAATATTTGTGTGATCCAATAGTTGAAACATCTTTGTGATCCATGCATTGGAAAGACTTGATTTTGAAAATATCTAACATGTTGATTGATTGGACTTTATGGTCACTTAACCTTGCTGGGAACATAGTGCTTCTAAAGTTGGTCTTGATGGCCCTTCCAATATATCACATCTTGGCTTTAACTGCTCCTAAAGGCATCTTAAAATCTATAAAGCACCTTTATTTCTCCTTTCTATCAGGTGGAGCTCTTTTTGAAAATAAATGGGCCTTGGTGGCCTAGGACAAGCTCCATCTCCCTAAACTGATGGGGGGATTAGGGTTGAAGATTGTGCCCAAAAACATTCCCATCATAACTAGCAAAGATTGGAACATTGTGAGGGGCCCTTCCATATTTTTTTTTTATTAGTTTAAATCTTTTTATCAAAGAATCCTTTAAAGAATCCCATCGATAGGATATAAGGCTTCAAAAGCACTCATCAAAGTATTCTCTCATGCCTCTGCAACACCCTTTTGTCAAAATTCAGAATGTAAATTTCTATACTAATCATTGAACCTATTATTTTCCCAAATCCTTAATGTCAATGTCGCGTTGGAGCATTTTCCGTGTCCCTTGATATATTCTATATTGGATGTCAGAAATCAAAATGTAAATTGTTATACCAATCATTCAAATCCCTAATTTTTCCAAATTATTGATGTTGATGTTGTACCAGGAGAATCTCCCCATACCTCAACGATTAGTTTTATCGAACATCAGGAGCTAGAATGAAATTGTTGTGGAGACTTTAAAAAGTATTTTTTCTCACACTTCCCAACATTGATGTTGTGCCAAAGAACTTTTGGCAGAAAAATAGTGATGGTCATCCAAGTTTTTTTCTCTAATCAACTATCCCCAATATTGATGCTCAAATCTGTTGGACATCTATCCCACTTTTTTATTAAAACCGAGTTATTCCTTCACCATACATTTCCCATGGTACACTTTCTTTCCGGGAGTAACTTGTTATTTCTTTAATTCCCAACCTTAGTGCACCTACTTTGCACTTAATTTATATCAAACTCATCTCATTAGGTGCCTACCCTTTCCACTCCCTTTGAAACCCTTTTGATGAGTTTCTCCTGACTTATTCCCATTAGCCAAAATCCATTAGGACAATCTCACTACTCTATTGTCAAGATTTTCTTTATCGCATTCTCTTGATTCCCACATAAACCAAGCTTTATGATGAGATTTAATGCATTGGATTACCTAGATTGAATTAAATCCTTCACGAGATTACATTAAAGCCTTCCCTTGGTTACCATGAATTATTATAAATGAAGTTTATAAACCCTATATTTACACATTTTTTGTTGTGTATTTGCATAATATTCTTGTGAATTTTCCTCCCTACAACAACAAAGCTATTCTCCTAGATCAAAGCCTACTAGTAGCTAAATCCAATCTTGTTAGGGTAAGGAACCTTTTTTTTACATTATTATTTTGGTAAGGAATGGTATGTATGTTTCAAGACTCATATATGTTTATTTCATGCAAGTGACGAAGATGTAGAAAGTTGATGAAATTTATAAGAGATGCAAGGGAAAAGGGAAGAAGCAAAATATCACAAAAACCATTGTGCTAGAACCACCTACAAGTGAAACCTACTTCATGGATACCAGAATATTTAATGAAGCCAAAATGTACCCTAATTAGGGAGGAATCTACGGGACATATTGCAACTTGCAATTCACTATGAAAGATGAGGATTTTGGTGCAATGTGAAACATAAGGAATTATGGTATTTATAGAGTAGCTATGAGACCAACCATTATGCCATACAAATACAGGGTCAAAGCAAAAAGTTGGGTTACACTTTTGGGAAAATGAGGGTGCATTTTAATGAAAGATAGATTCTTGAACGAATCATTTTAAGCACTTGATCGAGCAATTTTTAAGCACTCGATCGAGTTTATGAGGCGCTTAAAACTAGCTCGATCAAGCATTTAAACAAACTCTCGATCGAGTCATTTTCTAACCCGAGTTAACGATTCGATCGAGAATTATGGCTTGATCGAGCCCTTGAGTCGTATGGTTTACCATTAATACCATTAATGAAAGTTGGCAATGGCATTACTGGGTTATACTTTTTAATGGCTCGATCGAGCCCCCTGATTAACCATGCATGCCGCTCGATTGAGGGTTATTATAATACTCGATCAAGCAATTTGAATTTGAATTTAAGATCTTGATCGAGTGTATAAAGCGCTCAATCGAGCTCTTGAAGTCCTAAAGATGACTGTTTCAACATCTCTTCCATAGATTTCTCCGCAACCCTATTTTGTACCCTATCGGATTTACAACAGATTTTTTCCTTAAGTGGAAGATTTGATCATGTTGTTTTCATGAAAGAATCCTCTATCCAATGGCATATGAATTTGACACTTTCGAAATCATATTGTATTTTTCATCTAATTTCTTTTAAACATAACACTTGAATTTGTTTTGGACAATTTCAAAGGGGCTAAATAAAACATCAATAACATAAGATATACATAATGAAAAAATAAAAAAAAATACCAGTATCTTCGTTTACGAGTCCTGTTCAAAAGGGTACTCTTGGTTTTTCAATTTATTTAAATATTTGAATTTTTTTTACGTGAACACGTGTCTCCCAAATGCAATTGAAATATTACTTTTCCAAGTTTGAAAAATAATAAAAATATAATTTTGCATAAAAAATAAACTTCTGAATATTAAAAACTTGGTTTTCTCTGTGTAGATCATGCTCATATATCATATTATTATATATATATTTATATTATATTATTACACATTTTAGAATAAGTTATGTTATGTGAACACACACATAGCTCTTAAGTTTTGCGAAAATTTGCAAGGACATATTGCATTTAATGAAAAATTGAGATGTTATATGACACTAAATTTTTTTTCAAGAAATAGCATTAGTACAAAAACATAATTCTCCACATATTGTCTTTTTACTCTCAATCAAAATTCATAATTCTTATATGAATTTTGAGGGGTGCAATTCGATAAAAGAGGAAAAACTTGAATTTCATTGCCAAATTTGGCCCAAAAGTGTAACCCATCTTCATGTTTTCATCCTACATGAAAATATGGGTAGTGGAAAATGTCGATTTGCAGAAAACGGCCATAGTCAATAGCATAGAGGAAATTGTATCCTCCTTGAAGATTGTGGGTTTTAGCCAGATTTATCATCTAAAGCCTCTAGAAATTAAGTTGTATAAGTAGATCTTTACCAACTTATTTGCTAATCAACTGAAATTCATTGAAGTTCTAAAAAATGGTGGTGGGAAAATGACTCATTCAACGAGTGTGCTAACAAGAAGTATTCTACCCAACACCTGTGGCTGCCATTTCACCACTTGATTGGTGTGGTGAGTTCAATGCCTCTCACTTCAATGTTGAATAGTTCCCTTTAACAACAAAAATAGATTCTACTAGTTGCATATGTGATTTTTCAAACATATTTTTGACAAACTTAATGAAGGCTCTTTAAAATATAGAGAAAGCCCTAGAGAACTAGGGCCCCTCTTTTTACATGTATGCTTATCTAGAATATTCTTTTTGTGCTACCAATGAGTTCCCCGGTATGAATTGGAAGTGGACACCCATAATGCCACCCATCCATATTTATTGCCAAGAGCTGTGGGTTGATCACTATCCTAAGTTCTTTTATGATATGTGTGACCATTTTGTAGCCTGAATGCACCACATTATCTCCAGTCTTCCAACTCTTAGAGTATCTAAAGAAGATAGAAATTCCCTAGAGGGATTGGGGAAATTATACTTTGAATAAAATTACACCTACATTTGTGTATGGTTATTTGGTATCTCCTCACCTAATGCCATAACTAGTCCATGATTGGTTTATGATTAGAGAGAATCTTTACCAAACTATTGGAGTACGAATAGTGTTGGTGTTGGCCAACAATTATAAGGGATCATGGCCAAGATTTCCTATCATAATTGGCCACTATGCACTGACTAAGTTCACACAAGAAAAAAAGGAGGAAAATAATATTAAGGAGCTCAATCTCCTAACTAGTATTTTAAAGAGACACAACCCTCAATGCAATCAAAGAACAATATGAAACTAGTGAAACTTTTACAAGTTTATGACACGAGTCCCTTCTCACTGACGCAATGTTTCAAAATGTTTTCACATTTGATGAAGTGAGACGGAGGATGGAGGAAAGGGAGAAAGTAACCATGTCACCTTTCCAATACCTTCAAGAAGGGTAGAGGGAAAAAGAAAGAGAACAACACGCTTTGGAAATATATACAACCTGGAAAGCCAAGGAAAATGAAGAAAAGGTGAAGGCTATGGCCTTAAAAAGGAAACTTCTTGAAGATGAAGTTGGAAGAAAAAGGGAAAGGAAGGGCCATGATGAATCCAAAATAAGAGAGCAAGTTTCTACTATTAAAAAGGAACAAGATGGAGAATTGGACATATTGAGGAAAGAGGTCAGTAGGGTAAAGGAGCTAGAGCCTTCCCCTGAATCATCTCGTTAAGAGAAGGTCACTCTAGTGATCACTTTGGAAAATACGTCAATAGAGAGATCCATAATTACTAAAAATATAATTTCCTCTATTCCTCGAATCCTTAAGGAAATAGGAAACATACATATTACTGATAATCTCAGGGATCTCAATGATGAATTCACTAGGGGATTATTATTATAGTGTTATGAAACCAGCTCACAAAAAGATGGAAAAGATAGATCAACGACTTAGAAATCAACCTTTTCGAGGGGGAAACCTCCTTTTCATTACACAAATGAACAATTCTTGGATGATACAAATGACAAAACCTCCTTTCTATATATAGGAGTCTAAGGGGTCACAATATAATCAAAGAGGACATAAAAATAATAATATAAGGGCACAAAAATAACAATAGTGGGCTTCTATGGGCATAATAATAACAATATGGGGACAATAGGGGCACAACAATAACAATAAGGGGTACAATGACAATAGTAATGGGGGAATCACTAATCTTATAGGGACCTAACATATAGTAAATACTGAAAAGTTGTCATTTAGAAATGTAACTAAATGAAGGAAAATAAGAGCTCTAAGAGAAGAAGCAGTTATTTTTGAAGATCCCAAATAGAGGATAATATGGAGTGTCATTATCCAAAGAAATCAAAAGATCGTCCTGGATACTACCTCCACTCTAGGAGCTCTCACTAAGGTAAACAAGGTGACGACATAAAGCTTGTCTATGGATGTGGAACAATTGACCAAGGTAGTTTCATAAGAAACTGAAAGAATAAAATAAACAAATGAAAGGAGAGCACCAAGACATCCTAGAGGAGAAACACATTACATTGTTAGAGTCTTTCAAACATCAATATGAAAAGAAAATTCCATAGTTGAAAGAAGCTCACACTGCTAAGCTAAAGTCATGAAGGACATAAGAAAGAAGTTAATAGAACATTTGGACAAGCCCAAAAGGCCCAAACTAACCTTCAGTATTATTATTATTATTATTATCCAATTTTAAGGCCACGACCAAGCCAGACACCAAATTGGTGTATGAGCCCCCCTTGTTTGTGGGACAAAGGACCCACCTCCGCATAGCAATTTCACTGCTAAGTCTACGAAGACATACTTAAAGTACACACTTTCATAATCATTATGACTTTCAAAAGGCTCAACATTCTTTTGTGGGGAAGTTGGAAGAAATTCAATAGTATTTTGTATAGCTAGAGTAGATAAGTAGTGATAAAAACACTTAGTTCGAATCCTAGCATACTACTATCAAGGCTTTGGACTAGGTCATTGTATAGAAGAATAAATATTGGGATGCTCTTGATTCATTTCCCCAACTTGATTAGAAACTAAAGGTGAAATATCAGTCTTTTGTCAATGTTTAGAAGTCCAAATGTGAGATAGTTAGAATGACTTTGAATGAAGCTATAGGTATGGGCAAGAAAATGTGGGCCACTTTCGCAGAATTAATAGAGGAATGGGACCTCAAACCCATAGAGGATTTTCCTAGTGTCACACTGATCAAATTCAAACTAGAGGAGATAACCAAAACCTGGAAAGACATGGTAACAAAAATTGCATATATTTCAAAGTTTGATGATGAGATGATGGACAAATTCATCATTTCCCCTACCAATTTGGTGATCCAACTGATTTTTACACCATCCACATGAAAAAATACTTTGAAAGGTTTGATCAAGTATTGAAAGGGGAGAAACACTTGCAAAAGATGAAAATTCCATGAATACCCAAAATTTTGAATTCACATGTGAGCTAGAAGACCTATCAGCAATAGATTCTATCGAAGAAGCCATAACACCACATTGGTAACAATGGAGTTATCAACATACTGGATTTTGTAACTATGGTATAATGTATAAATATGGAAGCTCCTGGTAGAGAAAAGCAGGGTGGGGGATTGGGTGGAAGAGAGGTTGGACGTTTTTTTAAGGATACTTTTGCAATATTTTTGTAAAACAAGCTCTACCTGCTAATTAATGCAATTTAATTTTTGGAAATTAAATAATAAATATGAGGAATAATGGTAAATAGTAAGAATAGTTATAATATTAAATTAATAAATGGAAATTTGACAGGGGTCCTTGAGTCAGAAATCAGCCGTTAGTCTTTTTTAGCCGTTGGAGTCTCTGCTAAGTCTATTTAACATGCTAGATTGGATCTGTTCTTCAACTTGTCCTGACGATGAACCACACTAGTTGGTTCGAAACACGTTGACAAAGGTCTTTCTTTATGTGATTTGCACCGAAATTTCTTCTTATATAAGTATGATTGATCACAGAAGCCTCAATTCTACAATATATGTTTCCTTTTGTATAGCAATTGTAGATGTCAATGGTTTATGAGTCTTTTATATTTCCATAAGTATATGAATATATTCTGATTCTTTTATAATCAACTGATTAATTTTAATATGGAATATGCTTATGATGGTTGTAGAATAGATCAATATGTTGATAAATCTACAATCATTAAATTCCGTGTTATAACTCAAAAAAATAAATATGGAAATTTGAATTCATCCAGTTTATCAATCAACTTTACTAATTCTAAAGGATTAATATTCGGATAGATAAAATGGTATAAGTAGGCACAGGGGTAAGGACATAAATCTAATTTAGAAAAATAGTAGCATTAATAGTTAGATATAATTCCCATTTAAAAGAAATAATCCCCACCCAATACTGGCAACCAGGCCTAGATTCTGGTTCAATACTACCATACCATATGAGAGTAGGTCTAATTCGGGCTTTAAATTAGGTTTTCTCCCTTGTTATTGTCTTCCAAATAAGTTTGCCTAGTAAGGGTGTCAACACCTTACTGGGAGACTAGTGCTTCTAAAATTGGTCTTGATGGTCCTTCCAATATATCACATCTTGCCTTTAGTTTCTCCTAAAGGAATCTTAAAATCTATAAAGAACCTATGTTTCTCCTTCTTATCGGGTGTAACTCTTCATGAAAATAAATGGGTCTTGTGGCCTAGGAGAAGCTATGTCTGCCTAAACTGAATGTGGGCTTAAGGTTGAAGGATCATGAAATCCTCAATCAAGTTCTTAGGTACAAACTCTAGGTGCAATGGATTTAGGGAGGAGAGGAAGTTTGGAAGAAGATACAAAATGCTAAATATGGAAAATTTTAAAACACCTCATTAGATATTTTGTAATTTCCATAAAATCCAAGGGTCCTCAATTTGGAATCTTTCCTACTGAAATAATATCTTGGTTCAAGAGCATAGTCTATGTAGATTCAAGATCGTCGATTAGTCTTCTTATATGAAGAATCCTAGTGGTAACTCCCTAGATTAGCTAGATCATACAACCTATAGGTAATTTCTACCTGGACTAGATAAAAAATGACACGATAGTAGAAGACTACTAGAAATATGATCAAGGCTCCACAAATTGGAGAGTTTGGAAATAAAGGAAGGATTGGGGCATTTCAAATTCTTCGGAAGAATGGAACAATTTTTAAAAACTTATTTAGAAATGGAAGATCACAATTCCTAATGAAGAAAATAAACTCAGATGGGGATACAAACTAGCTGACACCTTCACAATCAAGGAAACCTACAATTCAACAACAACTACTCTCCCAACCAATTTGGCAAAAGAATTGGCTTGAAAACCTAAAGTCACACACTTTATATGGAACTAGCGAGGAAAAAACATCTCACTTGGGATAAAATTACCCACAGAGGTTTCAAAGGACCTCCTCTCTACTATTTGTGTCACTCTGATGAAGAAACTAAGGAGCATTTTTTCAATACGTGCTCATTTGCTAAAGCATTATAGACTCAAGCAGGACAATTATTTAGAAAAATGATTAGGGACAAAGCGAATATGTTGTCAACCATTGAGGGGTGGAATGGATCTTCTTACCACTATCCCATTGTTAATCATGCTTGGCCCTTTCTTCCCAGTTTCCTTATTTAGCTTGTCTAGAAAGAAAGAAACTCCAAAATGTTTAGGAATTCCTCCTCTTCAGGTGATGTATTGTGGCCCCTTATTCTAATTCATATAAGAGAATCAATTATGTCCTCCCCTTGGCCAGCTTCCGATTGTTCCTCCTCTCCAAAGGATCTACCCATTCTTACTAAACTTAACCTCTCCCCTCCCTCTTCTCTCCCTTCTCCCCCTCCCTCACACTCCCCTTCCTACCTTGATTCTTGGTCTTCCCCTCCCCTTGATTTTCTCAAACTCAATTTTTATGAAACCTAAGAAGGAAATTTAGGTGATGTAGTCTTTAGTGGTATGTTTCAAAATCATCTGGGTTAATCACTCCTCCTCTTTGCAGGATCCTTAGACTAAACTTCCAATAATGCAACATAATTTCATGCTCTTTTGGAAGGTTTGCAAATTTCTATTTGTTAAGGCTTATCTAAGATTGTAGCAAAAGGGGACTCCAATATGGTCATTACCACTTGAAAAAACTAACCAATAAAGCTAATATTGATAAGATAACTACTAGTTGGATATTAGAGCTATACATATCCAAAATTTCCCATTTCTCATTCAGATCCCTATCATCATATCCACTCATACTTGCAGAGCTAGCAACAAGTTAGCTGATCAATTGTCTAATTAGGGTTGTGATTATCAATTCCATATCTTTCTCTCCTTAGCAGGACCTCCCTACCTCAGATTGGAAGGATGAGTTTTCTAAGTTTATTTAGAAGGATGTTCAAGCCCTTAATCAAGGTGAATGAAATTGAGGAACTTAAACAAGTGATATAATGGAAGGGGGACTAGCCCATCGTCGTCACCCCACTCAATGGAGGGGGAGGCATGGTCATCCCACCCTCCACATGTTTCACATACAATCTCATGATGAAACTTTTCAAAAACTTCACCACGATGCATTCATTAGGGAGGATGGGTCGATTGATGAAGGATCTAGAATGACTTAAATTGTTTATTATGCTCACTAAGGAAGTTTAGAATGTGATTTCCACTTTGCTACAGTCACAAGTTACTACTTCTTAGACTTCCTTCCTATTTAGATTTTTTATTCCTATCATCTTTTGGGGGCCAAGCCTAGGTCCCTTTGATTAGCCTTCCCCAAAATTTCTCCACATGATATTGATTCATTAATGCATGAGGGTTGGTGGTTCTCAGAGGCTCTTAATTGGTGTTTATTAATGAAGAAAGGTGGTAAGGAGATCTTGAGGTTGTTGTAATAAGTTTTTGCTTGAACAACAAGATTGGTGGTATTGCATGATCGTTGGTTCAAAGAGACAATTTGTACCTGTAAGAGTCGAAAACAGATGCAAGGAAAACAGTAAGGGATTTATCATGAACCTGTAAACAATTTCTTGAAATTTGACAAAATCAATTAACAGAACTGCTGAGGTACCTACCTGTGCCGTTGCAGTTGAATAAGTTGTGTCCTTGCCATTGAAGATGCCTCTAGCTGCACTGCTACAGTTACCAAATGACCGAATCCACCCAGCCAAATTGAGCAGAACCTGGCTGCTCAATCCGGTAAGATTCTTAACAGAAGCCGACTGCTCCCCCGTGCCCAGAACCTCAGAACAACTCAAGCTCTTCTTGTGGGTAATTTCCTCAGATGATGTTCCTCCTCCTTCAGATTTCCTTCCCCTGTTCTTTCCCTTCCTTCCCTCCCCTTCTGTAACCTTCTGCTCGGTGGTTTTATTAGGTTTCTTGGCGGTGGCTGCCCTTCCATCAACAGCCCACGGTTTAATCTGCGGGTGACACCTTCCATGTCCCGCCTCCTCTATCACTGGTATGGTCGCGTCTATAAGTATTTCAAATTTAATTAAGAATATCACTTTATGATTTATTAAACTATTATTAAGATTATAAAAATGGTATTTTGATAGTTACGTCTTATTATTATCAGTTTTTATTTTGGTATGGTGTTATCCCTTGTGTTATGGCCATTAATTTCTCCTCCCTATCTTATGTCACGACCACCCTCTAAGGCAACCTTACTCTGTTATCAATCCAACTCCCTGCTTTGTGGTCAAGTGACTTCATCTCCTCCCTTCCCTCACCTCACCCTTACATTTGTTCTCAACTCTCTTGGGTGGCACTCATTAGTCCCTTTGTCTCTTTTTTTTCCTTCTATCTTGCAAACCATCCCTCTTTAGTCATTCAAAAGATGCAAAGGCTCTTCTAGCCAAGTTGAGGGCTATGCTCATGCACACCAACATGCCCACTCTTTTTCCCATTGATTTCACATGAAAACTCCTAAGCACATCCATATGCAGCAGTTAAAACCATGATTGATAGAGATGAATTATTAGATGCTAAAATTTTTGCCTCTATCATTGAGTGGGTTTCTGATCTTGGTCATACCACAACCAACAAATCCAATATACTTTGACTATTTAATTGTACACATTAAGGGTCTCCTTGGCAAAGTGTTGCTAGAGAAAAATGAAGCTAAGAGAGAGATCTCTCTCCAACTTGATAATAGATAGGCTGAACATTGGGATATGTCTCTTTAGCATTGGGACATGGCCCTTTAGCTAGCCCTAATTGAGGCCTTTATTTCTTGTGGCAAGGGCCCAACATCACCAAAAACACCAACAACTCTAATTGACTCCATGGCTCACAGTTTTGTTAGTGGCAATTCTCTTTTGGATACTTTTATGTTTATTATCTATATAGTTTATATGAAACATTGTAGCAATTTTGATCATATTATATATTTGTATCACATTAGTAAAATTGATGTTAGCAACATGCTTAGGATTTGGCTTGGCCATTGTTGGTTATATGCTATTTTTTGGACAAAAATTCTATTTTTTTCCACTGGTATAATTTCCCTAGTGATAGACTATGAAAAAAAAACCTAACTATAGCTATGTATATCATGTATCCTTTTAACTAATCAATAACATTTTGAAATTAAAAAAGAAAAGGAAAAGGAATTTTTTTTATTATTAAATTATATTTTTAATTTATAAAATTAATTAAATATTTTTATTATAAAACATAAATTAAATATTTTTTTAAAAACTCTAAAAAAACATTTAAGTTATACTACTCAATAACTTAAAAATATAGTATTGCCTTGCCTAAAACGTGTGGAATGTGGGGTCTAAAATACCCCCATCCTTCGAAAGATCATTGTTAGCCAAATCAGGATGGAGGCTCCTCTATGTAGAAAATCTTTGAACGATAGTGGTGACCCGGAAGCACATTTTCCCTCTTACTATGGATGAATGGGTGAGGAGGATGAAAAAAAGAGTATTGAATTATTCATCCATCTGGAAAGCGACGTGGAATCATTGAAAGTTGTAGGAGCGGGTCTTGCTTGGCATGTTGGCAATGAAGAAAAACTTAGAATTGGCATCAACCCTTGGGTTGGTTGCACTATGAATCATATATTTCCTCTCGAGATGGTGGATTTTCTGAATGAGTAGGGAATAACCTTCCTAAGATAGGTGGTGGATGAAGGAAGGTCTTTTTTCTGGTCTTAGAGGTAGAAAAATGTTGAACAAGTTAATTTAAATGTGGATTTCGCAGTGTTATGGAAAGAATGTATTTATGGTCTCCAAAGATCACATATTCAAATTAGAGAGTGTTAACACTCCCTTCGTTGGGGTTTTGCATCCATTGGTAATTACTCCCTCAAATTCAGGTACAACTATCAAATTGGCATCCATTTTCAAAATGAATAAATTTGGTGGTGGAAACAAATTTGGAAGCTAGAGTGTCCAACAAAATCTAGGCTTTTTCTCTAGTGCTTACTTAGAAACAAAATCTTGACTTGGGATAATCTCAAAGGAAAAAACATGGTCTTGGATGGTGTGTCTTGTGAAAAAATGAGGAAGAATCTATCATCCACTTGTTCTTATATTGTCCCTTCATGATCAACACTTTAGAGGCCTCAAAGCGATTGTTGGTTTGCAATTTAGAATGGAGATGATAGAGCTTCGGGGAAGCATGGAAAATCTGGTGGGATGAGGCTCATGATGAAAATCTCAGCAACATCTCTCCCTTACTTTGCTAGTGTGTTTGTTTAGCAATAAATAAGGATACATTTAGAGACCAGGCCTTAGCCTTGTTCTCATTGCAACAAAGAATGATGCAATTTGTTCCTTTTTACCTACAAAAGAGTCAACTATGATCCCTCACGTTATAGTTGAGGAGGGGATTAATTCACAAATTGCATGGTCATATTTTGATGGAGCGTAAGATGCAAACAATATGTGTGGATGAGGTTTAATCATTCACCTTAATCGTCGACATTGCCTAAAATCCAAAGTAGGTCTATTAAGAGGCACCAACAACTATGTTGAACTTTTGTTATGTTGGGTATGGGAGTTAGTTGGATTGTTGATCTTTGAAAATCTTTGGGGATTCTTTAAATGTCCTCAATTGGTGCAATGTTGTTTAGAGATGTCAAAACCATATGTTATTGTCTATTTTAGAGGAAATTCAACTTTTAAAACAATCCTTTGATTATAGAACATGCTCCCATATTTGCAGGGAGCACAACTCCGAGGCAGATCTCCTGAAGGTGCTAGACAAGATCTGGGTATCTAGCAGGTCAATGAACATATAAAGGGGGATATCCAAAACTATCAACATTAATCGTTTGCCACTTTATGTTTTTTTGCATCATACTCTTTAGATATTTCTATGAATGGATGTTCTACTCTTTATATTATGATTGTATTTTAGACAACATGCAAATGTTTTTTGTAATCTCTATATACTTTTTAGTCTTAGATAGTTTCATGTGATAGTCCCTAATGACTTCCCTTGCGTGAGGAGGATATCTATTTTTGGTTGTTTAGCTTTTAGTTCAGAGGGTTGTTTTTCTCTCTTGGGAGAAGCCCATTTTTGTTTGTCTCTAGGCGTCGGTTTTTTATCAGCAGGAGAAATGGTTTTGGCATGTGCATATTTAACCTTTTATCTTCTTAATAAAAGGTTATGATATTTCTTCTGGGGCAAAAACACTATATTATAATTCTAAAAAAAAATTGAGCAATTTTTTTTTTTTTTAGCTTTTGGTAATTTAGGCTAGCACAGGGTAGAGGGAGATACAATTTGTCATTGTATTTATTCATAATAAGATTTTCAAAATTTTAATTTAACTATTATCAATAATTATTATGCGGATGGTAGGAATTTAATTTTCACAAAATCTTTTAGAATATTTCTTTAGTAATGGATCAAATTTTGAAATTTATCTCAAGAGTATTATGCCATTTCTATCCTTTCAATTAAATTGATTAATTAAAACTAGCACAACTATGCAAATTAAATGACTTACATTCCATTTGTAACATTGAGAATTTCTAAAACCAAGGCATGAGTAAATATATTTTGGAAACCCTTGATTTCCTCCATTAGATCATGTATACTATTACAAATATTAAAATACTATTAAATCTAGATCATCTGTACTTCTTTATATCTAAAAAAATGGAGATTCTAGAGGTCCTATTCCGAAATAGATCATAACTATCCACTTAAAAAGTGCCATATGAAATGAGTTATGGCTTTTCAGGGATGTGGCATTGACAAACCATCATATTATAAGAAAACCTATGTTTAAGTTAAGAATATCCATTAAAAAAAATAAAAAAAAAATGATTTTTACATAAAATGAGTGAATAATATTTGATTTCAATAAAATATTTTTTTATTTCTAATACATCATCCAAACTATGGCAGGAAAAATAGTTAAACAATTACGTAGGAATTGATATTCATCACAAGCTCAATTGGAACTATAACATTGAGAAAAGGATTAATGGGGGGCGGAAAGCTTATTTTGATCTTGAAAATAATTGTAAAATGACAAACCTCGTAATGTGGGATAGAAAGAAGTTGCTCTTTGAAACTTTAGTCACTCCTGTTATCTTATATGGATGTGAGGTTTGGGGTTGCAACATCTCTAGAGAATCCCAGAGAAAGATTGAGCAAATCCAGAAGCGTTTTATAACGTATAACCTCAAAATTAAAAGCAATACACCCTATCCTATTCTCCTTAGAGAAGTGGATCTTTCCCCTATCGAGAACCTAGCTATGACTAGGCTTCTGTTGTACAAGCACACACTCAATAACATTGGAGACCATAGACTTCCTAAGCTAGCTTTAAATTCCAGCCAAGATTAGAACTAACTCTCATGAGCTCGATAGTGAAACGGGTCATTGGGCAGTTCCTAAAACACCATGGATGGAAAGGATCTGCCATCTTTGTGACAATATGAACATCGAGGATGAAAATCACTTCCTCTTAGAGTGCCACGCGTACAACCACATTAGATCTCAGTTTCATAATCTTTGTTGCAATACTAACCTTCCTAGCCTATTACGAGTCAAAATTATAGTGAGCTTGGGAGGCTTCTCTCCAAGCTTTTTGAGCATAGGAATAAAATCTTAAATCAAACTAAATAATAATAACTAATTATACTAGTAATAATAACAATAATTTAAAATAACATTATAATTTCCTAAAATTCTGATAATATGAAATAGATCATAAAATAAATTTCCAAGATTTATTATGAAATATTATTTATAAATTTTTATTAAACATTTAAATCAAATACCCCACCCACTGCAGTGTTCAACACAATTACCAATGATGAGGTGGATGAATATAAACGGCATTGAATTGATATTTCTATTCACTAAATGGGCGTGAACGCCACGTACACGCCAAGCCTTATCCTTCATTCAACTTGTGGAGATTTCGTAACCAAAAAGAAGTTTGTTGACAGCAACGATTGTACATTCAATTGTTGCACGAGTTTCATAGTTCAATTCTACACGCATTTTGTGTGCCCGTACTTTAGTTAGTTCAGAATTTTGCGTTTTGGATTTTGGGCCAAATGCTGGTTACACTTATCAAACTATGAAATTTGGGGGTTTGGTTTCTTTTTACCGTGGTAAATCTATTTTTAATGAAATTTGGGGATTTGGTTTCTTTTTACGGTGGTAAATCTATTTTTAATTTAAAACCTAGGTCCTTAGATTTTCTATAGTAATAAATCTATTTCTAATTTTAAAATTAAAATTGAAACACTATAAATTTCAAATTTTATAACTAAAAACAATCAAATTTTTATAAAAAATATATATATATATTTTTTAAAAAACAAAATTTTCACCTCAATCAACCCTTTTTTGGGTATAACTTTTAAAAAACAAAATTTTCACCTCAATCAACCTTTTTTTGGGTATAAATTCAACTCAATCAACCATGTAGAAGATTGACCATTGTAGCCACAAACATTAAAGGTCGATCTTTATCAATTTTAGAACTTACATCGAAATTTGTTTGTAATGGATAGAAAGTAGTTGGGATGAATTTTTATTTTTTATTTAATTATTTAAAAAGTGTAAAATTTATTATGATTTTGTTTATAATATTTAATGTTTAATGAAGATGATTATTATATATTAGAAGTTAATTATTAATAGTTATTAAGTGTTATTTATAAATAACAAATTTAAACCAAATTATATTTATATAACAAATAAAATTCTAATTAATAAAATAGAAATTATTGAAAATTCTTTACATATATAAGAAAAATAAATTAGCTTGAACCATAGTAGTTTATTTCTAAGAAGAGATGTGATAACTATGTGCTTTTTGAACTATGTTACAATGAGGTTCGGGGCCTTTTTATTTTTAGAAATAATGGAAAACCCTAAACATCCAAACACCTAACCCTAGGAGATGAAATGCCAAAAGTTTGTGGGCCTCATTCGGGTTGAGGTGGTAGCTTTGGCATATGATCTTTGTTTGAGGTGTACAATACCTTGTTAGAAAAATCTACTCGAGGAAAAAGCATTTCTACTGCTTACTCCTACCATAAGCTTTCGATTAGCCTTTTTTTCCAAGAAAAACAATGTTTAGGGTCTCAAAATGGCTTCAGAAGTTCAGGACATGAAAAATTACCAAAATTAGTAAAATATGATAGAAATGAGGAAACCACCAATATCCACTTGGATCACTATCCTCCCTTAAGTCTTAGTCTTTTCATTGTTATGGCTGAATCAGTATATTGTTGGCATTCTTTTTTATTTTTATTTTTATAATCATTTCCTTGATATATATATATAATTTCTTAATCATCCTTTATTGGATAATTAATTAATCTGATATCTCTATTTACTTAAATTTTATTTCTTTTATTTAATGATAATATTTCTCCCTCAATGATATTTTTTTTGCTTTTCATAATTTTCCTATTTATGCACTCTTTTTTGACACTTTAGCTTCAATTATCCATGATGATGGGTAGAGCATCCACTTGAAATGTTGAATATTTCTAAAGTCTTTATATAATTTCCTACAAAAACTCACACAACATGATGACTAATTATGAAAATATTCACAAAACTATGGGTGCTTCTATGTGAATAACTCATGTTCTCATGTCACCTCTTCCACTAGTAGTTTCTTCCATTTGGTGAGGTACTCAATAGTTTCTTGATTCTTAACTACTCAATTTTGGTTTCAAAGATTGTTTTGTCTCTATTAATATTTTCCGTTCCTTATCAATCTCTAATAAAATGGTTTAGACTAGGACCTTGTCAATTAACTTCTTTAAAAAAGAAAGATGAAAGATCAAATGTACATGTTAAAATGGAGGCAACTCCATTTTGTAAACCATATTTCATCATAACAAATCCTATAAAACTCTATTTAAAAATGTGAAATCTACACTATTAGATTTTATTTCTCTTTATATTTTGGATATGTATATTACTATTAATTATGTATGCATGTGAATTAAAGTTATGCAGAAAATAAGGAAAAATTAAATTAAAACTAACAAATTATGATTTGACACAAGATATAACCCGGGAAACCATTTCGGGAGAAAACCTAGTGGGAAGGTGAGGTCACTTTGCTCTCTTTCTCTAAATAGAAAATAATTATGAGTAAAAAGAAGTATGGCATGTAACTCGTGGACTACTAAAATGCACAAATCCTCTCTTTGTGCTCTATATTCCATCCCTTTTATCTATTTTTTCTCATTCATGGAATAAATGCACTTGTGATGCAGGAGCATTCAACCCAAGAGAAAATCATTGTATTTTAGTAGACATAGGGGGGGTCATGCGTTTTAAAGGAAGTTGGTTTCCTAAGTGTTAAGTTAATGTAATATTTAGTCTTTTGAGTGAGTAGGATAGGAATTATTTAGATAACGTGAGATGTTTGTAAATGCTCTCGAATAAAGGAGAACATGAGTGGTTAATAATGACAAGAGAGTTAGAAGTCAATTATAACTCTTAAGGTAGTTTTATGATTCGAGAAACTAGAGAGGATTCTTAGGGATTAACTGGAGTTAGAAGTGGACTTAGAAGTGGACTTAGAGGATATTTAGGAGTCAGTTTAGTAGATTAAGGATCTGAACTAGAATTAGTTCAATAGAACCTTTCTAGTATAAATGTAAGCCTATGGGCAGAGTGTAAAGAGAGGAGGCCACTGATATTGAAGATCAGGCCTGAGAGACATAAAGTCTTGATATGTAATTAGTTGTTCATATTTATATATACAAAGGTTTATTCCAGAATTGTATAGATGTGTGAAATGAATATTGAATGATTGAATTACATGTAAGTTGTGTATTCTGTAATAGAGGTTGCAGGCAGAGATCTATAGAACTACACAGAGAAGGAGAATGATTCAGAGGAATCATAATGGATCATCGAATCTAATTGAAGGATCAGAGTGAAGCTCTGGAGAGGTATCGAAGTGAGAATTCGCGGAGTTAAGCTTAGAGAGACTTGAGCAGTGGAAGAGCGAAATGTCGGAACCCTGAAGAAAAAACCAAAACCACAGGAAAAACATTGGAAAAATGAATTAAAGTCTAAGCAAAGGGATGAACAAAGAGGTGAATCGTCAATGCACAAGAGCTGTTTGATCTCAGATATCAACGGTCTAGATCAAACCGCTAAGGATTAGTGAACCTTGATGGAGGAATGACGGAGGAAATAGATGTCGACCGTTTGATCGATAGATCAACAGATCAACAATCATCGCATGGTGGACGAGCACAAAAGATAACGCAGTGAAAAGGTGGTTTCTCAAAACCTTAAGTGGTATTTCGAGCGGCGAAGAAGTGGTAAGTGGTATTAGAGGGTAGTCACCTGATTCCACTTATCGAGCGACACGTAGCAGCGAGGAGGAGAGAGGAAACCACTTTATCGGGTGATTAATCCTCATGCTATTTGTCCACTCGAAATCATTGTGGACCGTCAGATCCATTAAGCGCAGATCAACGACGGAGGAGTGTCGCACAAGTTAGATTGAGCAGAAAAGACATCGGTCGTTGGATCAGAGAAAGAAATAGACGGTGGAGATCGGTTTGATCAGCGATCGGTGAATGGAGAGCACAACGGGAATGCAATGGATTGAATGTGTAGACCCGACGATTTATGAATGCAGGTTCATTATTTTTGAAGTCCGGCAAGGACCAAGGAAAAAGGCGAAAAGGTAAGTTTATGAATGTTTGTGTGTATTTCTATTAAAAGGGGCATACTAGAAATAAAGTGCTGAGAGAGGGTTTTGTGGTTAAGTCGATATATTAAAGAAAAGTTTGGAGTTTGATTATATATGGCTTAAGGTTTAAACTAAGGTTTTTGAGGGTGAATGAGTCCCGATAGAAAGGAAAGGATGGATTAAGGGTTAGACTCGGTTAGTCTATAAATTATTTTGTAGAGATTAAGAAAGGGGCCTTAACCATATTCTAAATGAAGATTTTACTCGTCTGTGAGTTAAATTCCTGGGAGAAATGTGATTATGCAGTTTACATGCATACTGTGGGTGTAAGCGGGGGTAACCCTGCAACATTTGGTATCAGAGCAGAATTGTAATTGAAAAAATTGGTGCTAAAACAGAACAAAGAAATTCTATGTGAAAGAATTGAGAACAAAGTTATGTTTTAAGATGTTTATGCAGGCAAGGAAGGATCATATTCTAATATGACAGAAAGTCGGCACATAGAGGTGATGTGTAGCAGAACTTGTAGATGCAAGAAATAGAGGACAATCCATTCAAGGTAAAGGTGGAATGGTGGAAGAAGATCATGTAGAGATCTTGAAGGTGAGGTGATATGTTCTATTTTGATTTGATTGGAGAATGTGTGTTTGTACATTGATGCACAAGTAACAATCAAAGAAGGTAAGAAGGTTGTAACATCTAGAGCAAGAAGTGCTTGAATTGGTTCCAGAGGAAAGAACCAAAGAGATACTAAAAGACTGAGCTCAAAGGAGATAAGCTTAGTGAGGCATATGTAGCAAGAAGGAGACTTGTTACTATAGAGGTATTGTTGCAAATCACAAAGGCGATTCCATAGAGGATGTGGGTAGAAGTTCTAAGAGATGAAAGAAGATGGTAAGACTTTCTAAGTGAAAGAAGAAGTGGTCAGAACCAAGTATTTCATGGTGATTGAAAAACAAGAGGACAATTGTGTTCCTAGGAGATGCAGAAGAGTTGAAGCCTAGAAGGAGCAGAGAGAAGTGCTCAAAAGAGGTTCTAGAGACAGAGAACCAAGGGTTTGCCAAAATACCAAGTATAGAGGAAAGCTTGGTGAGGTAAGTTGTAACAAGGAGGACTTGCCGTTGCAGAGGATTTAATGCAACTCATAGTGAGTGAGTGAGGAGCTCATGAAGATAGAGAATAAGAAGATGGCTACTGATAGTCATAATAGAGGTTTTGAGGAAGACCACAACAGAAGAAAGATGAAGAAAGAGGATGCCAAGGCAAATGGCAAGAGGATGAGTCAAGAGGAAATTGACAAAGAGATTGCAGAGTTAAAAGAACAACTCGATGCATTAAGGAGGATACTTGAGGAAAGCCAGAGACTAGGTTGGGTCTCGAGGAAAAAGCCAGGTAAGTGGCATAAGTTGTAGAGAAGACTACAATAGAGGCAAGTAAGGTGGCTGATGGAAAAACTTAGAGAAGCTGAGTTGGAAATGAAAATGGAAGTGTCCATTTGTGAAGCAGAACAAGGTGCGGTTCTGAGGGAAGATGAAGACTTGAAGACTGAAACTTCAAGTGAGGCCAAAGGGTCACATGGTTTTAAATCTGATAATTTGTGTATATTTGTAGGTGAAACATGTAAAGAAGGGAAATTTGTTGGTATTGTTATAAAGGAGGAAGAAGACAAGCAAAATCTAAATTCTATTCTAGAAGAAGATGAGATAGATAGGTCTCATATACAGTTGGGGAAAAATATCGAGCAACCAAGGGAAGGGCTTGAGGAGATTGAAGAGGATACCATCAAAGAATTTCTAAGTCATAAAGAGAACTTGGAACAGCAAGAAGCTTTGATGGCTGAAACATCAAGTGGGACCATAGGGTCTTATGTTTTTAAGACTGATCGTTTGTCTATGGATGTAGAACAAATGCAGGAGAATATTAATGCAGATGGTGAGACAAGGATAGCTCTTGGAGAAGGTAAACAACAAGAGATCAAAGGCAAACTTGAAGAAGAGACTATATTAGCTGAAAACATAGAAAAGGATCATCAGTTTATCATGATGATAGGTATAGTGGAAATAACCATGGATGCTATTGAGATAGTCAGTAGAAAAGAAGGACATCTACTGAAAGATGTTAAGAAGGAAGAAACCGATGAAAAGGATTGACCTTGAGAGAAAGGACATCTGATGATTGGTCACTATCGAAGGAGGGTTTTGCAGAGGATGAACAATATTTTGAAGTTGTCAAAAATATGGAAAAGTATCTTTTAGAAGATGAATACTCTGGAGTAAAGGATAAGGGAGAATATCTCTTGAATGAGGAAGGTGGTGACTTATTGCAGCAGGAAGAACTTAGTAATGAAACTGTTACAACACAGGGACAATTTCTTGTGGGAAAAAGAGATGAAGTTCAATTTAAAGAACTGATATGTGAAACAACAATTGAAATTGTTGAGCCGTGTAATTTTCAAACTGACAATTCGTTTATAAATGCAGGGATTATAAGTGATGATGAAGTACTTGCAAAGTGTCATAGAGAAATTGCATTGCTGGAGTATTTGCTGGAAAATTTAGAGTATGACAGTGTGATTGTAGAGGAAGAAGTTCATTTCAGTGAACAAGGAGAGAAAGACATCATTAGAGCAGATGGTGTGGAAGAGAGACTAGTTGAGAGTTTCATGAATTCTTTTGAGAATTCAAAATAGCATACTGATGTGCTGACAAAGGAGAAATAAATAGAGAAACAAATTGAACTGTTGCCAAAGGAAGATAAGACACATAAGCTTAATGTTTTTTATTTTAACAAATGTTTTGTGAGTGTAGGTTTAGTTGTAGACGCTGGAGGAAATTTGGCACAGATGAGTAGCCAAATAAATATGAAAGAAGAAGATTATGTGGAAGAATTTAATCCATGAAACAAAGATGCTCAATTGCTGGAGAGAATGTCGGAAAGTCATGATTCAGTGCAGATAGAAATAATCATGAAAGAGGGTAAGGATGAAAGGAAGGCAATAAGCGTAGGAGTCAAAGAAAAGGTTGGAGAAAGAGCAATGTCTACAATGGTAGCAAGAGAAAACGTAGAAGAAAAGGTAAACCAGCAACCACAAAGTGGGAGTAAGCTACAACAATAGTTTGAAGAGTTAGTGGACAACAACAACAACCTGAAGCAAAGAGAAAGAGGAAGAAGTAAGAGGCAGAATATGAACCAGTCCACGGATGAACTGGAGATAGAGATTGAAGAATTATGGAAGTTGATGATGAAACAGTCCATGTGGAGGAAATTGATAGCAATAGGAAGGATGATCAATTAGAACTTGAGCCTGATTGACAAGGAGAGGAAGATGAAACATAATACAATAGACATACAAAAACAACAGAGGTGCAAGGAATTTGGGCAGCTACAAACTAAAGTTTGGGACCCTAGAGGTTTTCTATCAACTTGTGAAGACACATGATCAGGAGATCATGAATATTTTCTACTTTGGGAGTCTGATGCAGGAGCATTCAACCCAAGAGAAAATCATTTTATGTTAGTAGACATAGGGGGCTCATGCGTTTTAAAGGAAGTTGGTTTCCTAAGTGTTAAGTTAATGTAATATTTAGTCTTTTGAGTGAGTAGGATAGGAATTAATTAGATAATGTGAGATGTTTGTAAATGCTCTCGAATAAAGGAGAACATGAGTGGTTAATAATGACAAGAGAGTTAGAAGTCAATTATAACTCTTAAGGTAGTTTCATGATTCGAGGAACTAGAGAGAATTCTTAGGGGTTAACTAGAGTTAGAAGTGGACTTAGAGGACATTTAGGATTCTGTTCAGTAGATTAAGGATCTGAACTAGAATTAGTTGAACAGAACCTTTATGGTATAAATGTAAGCCTACGGGGAGAGTGTAAAGAGAGGAGGCCACTGATATTGAAGATTAGGTCTGAGAGACAGACAGTCTTGATATGTAATTAGTTGTTCATATTTATATATACAAATGTTTATTCCAGAATTGTATAGATGTGTGAAATTAATATTGAATGATTGAATTACATGTAAGTTGTGTATTCTGTAACAGAGGTTGCAGGAAGAGTTCTGTATAACTACACAAAGAAGGAGAATGATTCAAAGGAATCATAATGGATCATCGAATCCAATTTAATGACCAGAGTTAAGCTCTGGAGAGGTACCGAAGTGAGAATTTGTGGAGTTAAACTTAGAGAGAGTTGAGCAGCAAAAGAGCGGAAGATTGGAACCCTGAAGAAAAACCTGAAACCACAGGAAAAATACTAGAAAAATGAATTAAAGTCTAAGCAAAAGGATGAATGAAGAGGCGAATCATCGATGCACAGTAGCCATTTGATCTTGGAGATCAATGGTCTAGATCAAATCACTGAGGATCCATGAACCTTGATGGAGGAATGGCGGCAGAAATAGATGTCAACCGTTTGATCGATAGATCAACAGATCGATGGTCATCGCACGGTAGAAGAGCACAGAAGATAATGCAATGAAGAGGTGGTTTCTCGAAATATTAAGTGGTATTTTGGGTGGCGAAGAAGTGGTAAGTGGTATTAGAGGGTAGTCACCCTGTTATAGACATTTTTGGGCACTTCAACCCCAATCACAAATGTCCATAAACTAAGGGCTCTTAAGTCCCTAAAAGGGTTGCTTCATTGCCTAAAGGAATGAGTTCAACTGATTACATCATCTCCCAAAGTTCTCCACTGAAAACTGCTCATAAATTGTCAAAACTCGACCATACTGAAAGCTCCATGCAGAGGGTGTGATGCATATCACCTTCCCAATGTACAGGGTGCGATGCATACTGTTTTGCTCCTCTATAGGGTGCGATGGTCGGGAATGGACAAATGGCAGGGACAAAAATATGAGGTGGAAGATCATGGAATCTTCCAGAAGCTTCCCCTCTGACACTTGCCACTCCATTTTCGACCAGGGATGAGTAAGAGATCTTCATTCTCAAAGTGGAAGCAGGAACTATCAGAGAGAAGACACTAATCAAGATCCAAAAAGATGACTCACCTCTCTGTAATCATCTATATATGGATCCCTCATCACAGAGATCCAAAGG
>APFE030867258.1:34804-51326 GCA_000404065.3 Pinus taeda
CACCCGACTCCACTTATCGAGCGACACGTAGCAGTGAGGATGAGAGAGGAAACCACTTTATCGGGTGGTTAATCCTCGTGCTATTTATCCACCCGAAATCGCTGTGGACCGTAATATCCATTAAATGTATATCAACAATAGAGGAGTGTCGTGTAAGTTAGATTGAGTGGGAAAAGACACCGGTCATTGGATCGAAGAAAGAAATGGACAATGGAGATCGGGATCGGTGAATGGAGAGCGCAACAGGAATGTGATGGATCGAATGTGTGGACCCGAAGATTTATGAATGAATGTTCATTCTTTTTGAAGTCCGGAAAGGATTGAGGAAAAAGGTGAAAAGGTAAGTTTTTGAATGTTTATGTGTATTTCTATTAAAAGGGGCATAATAGAAATAAAGCGTTGAGAGAGGGTTTTGTGGTTAAGTCGATATATCAAAGCAAAGTGTGGAGTTTGATTATATACGGCTTAAGGTTTAAAGTAAGGTTTTTGAGGGTGAATGAGTCTTGATAGAAAGGAAAGGATGGATTAAGGGTTAGACTCGGTTAGCCTATAAATTATTCTGCAGAGATTAAGAAAGGGGCCTTAACCAAATTCGAAATGAAGATTTGACTCATTTGTGAGTTAAATTCCTGGGACAAATGTGCTTATGCAGTTTACATGCATACTGTGGGTGTAAGCAGGGTAACCCTGCGTCAACTTGAAAGGAAAATGGAACCCACTTTTCCTCGTAGTGGCTTGGTTGTAATATAACTTAATAGCCTACTAGTGGTTAGGTTTGACTACCTCAAATTTGAACCAAAGTTGAAATATGGACTCTTTTGGAGTCTTATTCATCATAATCTTGTGGCTAGGCATTTCTCCATGAATAATGGGGGCTGATGTGGCATCCTCTTGAATTGTGGCGGCAAAAACAAGAAGGTCAAATTTGGAGTGGCATACTTTTGCATACAAACTCCGACTGTGAGATCTTGCACTGTTGGAAAGGTATCTATGCGTAATACTAAGTGGAATTTTTAACCCATAGTCATTTTATGTCTCAAATGCCCTAGAAGGTTTCAGACCCAATTTTCCAAACTAGGTCTCGTTGTAAAATGGTCTTTTGGAGTGTTTCCTCCACTTTTTCCACTCTGATAGCATCGATATGGATGGAAAATAATATAATGATCAAATCCAGATCATTTCTAATCATCTGCAACACCTTAGACATACCATAGTACTTAGGCGCTAATTAATTGTACTCCTTTTATTGTTTGAAGGACATTTATTTATATGGTTGTAGCTTCAAAAATACATAATCTACCACTTCAAATTTCCTTTCAATGTGTTGAAAAATGTAGCAAGAAATTCTCAATTTTACTTTGCCTTGATTAAATTGAGAAAATTCAAATTTCCACATCAATAGACAACTTGGATGCAGTTAACTTGTGTGACATGGCCCTTGTGACTCAGTTGGCTTAGTAAATTTGAGTTGGACGAGTTAGAATTTAGTTAAGCATGTGTGATTGCTAATTTGTAGCAATCAAGGTCAGTTATTTCAAGTTGTTTTAAGTTAAACCAGTTTTGACTATTAGGGGAACTAGTGGAAGGTTAGTTGTGTAGTGGGAATTCATACAAACTCAGTGATCGTCCAGTTAACTAATCAATCAACCAAAAATAGCTAGTGCATGCAGAGAATTCAAGTTCCCCAGTTGTGGTGGAGTTTCCAAGGGAATGTAACATAATTTGTAGACTATTCTTGAGTGTACATGATTTTCATGTAGTCAAATGATCAACCCAAGGAATCGTGCAATCCATTTTGGAGAAATTCCTAAATAATAGGGGCCTAATTTCTCAAGGAATTGCACAAGGAAATAGGGGCTCAAGCAAAAGAAAAAATTGACTAAGTTTGGGTTAGAGCTTCTTAATGAGCAGAGAGATAGGTTAGTCACTTGCAGGTTATGTTCAGTTGAGCAAAGCAATTGTAATACATCTCTATTCATTAGATTAATGCAAGTAGGCATTGGGGTTTTTAGTACATTTCTTTCCTCGGAAAAATATTGTGTGCATGTGCGTTATTTCTTATTGCATGTCTGAGATTATTTTTCTAAATTGTGAATTGATTTTTGCAGAGAAGTAGAGTAGGTTTATGTCTCGTGATTTTTATTAAAACTTCATAAGCAATTGAAAATATACATCACAATTTCTATAACAGGATTCACATTAGGGCATAAATTTCGAAGTTACTTCTGAGGAGAATTGAATTTGTTTTTTAGTGTAGCATGATCTCTTCAAAGATGAGAAGATGATCTTCAATGGGTTGAGGCATATACCTTGGAATGTAGCTATAATTTCATCATATGGAAGGATCTTATGGAGGAGGTATTGGATGAAATTGAATTACTTGAATACATCAAGAAAGATGTTGTGAAACCACAAGCATATGATGCCCAAAACCTTGCTCAGTGGAAGAAATATTTAACCAAGGCAAGGAGAATAATATTGGAGGGAGTACATAATCACATTGTCTCAAATATCCATGGAAAAGAAGATTCATTTGTAATGTGGAAAGCATTAACAAAATTGTTTGAGAATAGTAGTGACCATAGGAAGATGCCGCTCAAGGATAAAATTTGGAATATCAAGATGCAAAAGAATGAAACTATTCCATAGTATCTGAGCAGGTTCACACAAGTTTGTGATGAAATTGGCGGGGTTGGTGTTAATGTTGCAGGAGATAACTTGGTAAGCCTAGCTCTTCTAGGCCTTCCTAAGAGTTGGCATAGCTACCAAGATTTGCTAAATGGGAGGGAGAAACTACAGAATTGGGAATGCTTATGGTCTGATTTGGTACAGGAGGAGATAAGGAAAAATACTAGAGATGGGACTTATCCAAAGGCAAGGATGAAGAATTTTTTTTATTGGTTGGAAATGGAAAGAAAGGAAAAGGGAAGAAATCTCAATACAAACCAAAATCCATCCAAGGGGGAAAGAAGAAATATTTTTCCAAAATCAAATGCTTTCATTGTCATGAATTTAGACAATATGCCCCAAAGTGTCCACAAAAAATGTGAGCAAGAAAACCTTAGGAGGAGAAACAAGTGAAGCTTTGGCTTCATAGTTCGAGCTTGACTTTACCCTTCTCGCATGCATGACCAACACAATGATGGGGAGCGTGTGGTACTTGGACTCAGGTTCATCATTCCACATGACAGGGTGTAGATATTTTTTGATTGACCTGGAAGAAAAATATTTGCAGATGCACATTTAGTTGGGGGATGACAAAAGGTACAGTGCAATCGAGGTTGGTACAATCACCTTTCAAAGGGAGTCAGGCTCCCATCTCAGGCCCAAGGATGTCATGTTCATTCTAAGCCTAAAGAAAAATCTCATCTCTATTGCAGCTTTGGAAGACCGTGGTTATGATGTGATCTTCAGCAAAAGAAAATCATTCCTAAGACACATAATCATGGGACAGGTGAAGCAGATTGAGGTTTGTGTGAAGAACCCAAATAAGCTACAAGTGTAAGACTGTGTTGCATTAAGAACTAACATAAATAAGGTGCATAGCCATGATGTTGGTGAATTTTGGCACATAAGACTTGGACATTTGCATCATGGCACCCTGAAGATTATGAAACAAATAACCACATACCTCCCTAAAGGAGCACTGAGAAGCAAGATGTTTGCAAAGCATGTACTTTGGGGAAGTACACAAAATCCACATTCCATGATCAGGACAACAAAGCACATGCAATCCTTGAAAGGATATACTCTGATGTTTGTGGACCTTTCTCGACAGCCTCCATTACCAATTTTTTTTTTTTTTTTTTCATTTTTATTGATGAATTCTCGCAAAATTGTTGGATCTTCTTCATGCAGAAGAAAGATGAGACATTCTCCAAGTTCATAGAATTCAAGGCAACAGTTGAGAAAGAAATCAAAAATAAGGTGAAGGCTCTCAAGAGTGATAATGGAGGTGAGTATGTGTTGAATGAATTCATTAGTTTGAAAGAAGGCATTCGATGAGAGTTGACAACACCCCACAACCCACAACAGAACGGGGTGGCTGAGAGAAAGAACCATAGCATTATGGGAGCTATGAGGGATATGTTGCATGACCAAGGCCTACCTCTAAACTTGTGGGCAAAGACATGAAATACAACAATCTATTTGCAGAACTAGAGTCCTCATCAGATTTTGGGCATGATTACACTAGAAGAGGCTTTCTCAGGGAGAAATTCAGATGTGTTACACTTTAGGGATTTTGGAGCCTCTGTTTACTGCCATGTCTCCAAATAATCAAGGACGAAGCTTGAGCCGACAACAGAATTGGGGGTATTTTTGGGTTACACAGGAACTCCCCATAAATATCATGTGTGATTTCCATCCCTCAGAATGACATTTGTATGAAGGGATGTAAAATTTGATGAGGAGAAAGAAAATGCGGTGCTCTCTTGAGGGGGAGCTTTAGAGCCCCCCAAAAGAAGAGAATTTAGCTCCAAAGGAGGAGCCTCAGTCAGTTGTGGAGTAGCCACAAATTAAGGAGTAGAGAATGGAAATAGCCACTCAAGAAAAACCATCTAGAGAATGCAGGAAAAGAACCAGGGAAGCTGATAGATTTGTGCAGGATGTGAGGGAGAATGTGGGAGCTCCTTCAAATTTGTGCAGGCAAAGAAGGTCACCTAAATGGGACACTGGCTACATGGCTATAATGATTGAGCTTGTAGAGACTGAGCCATCCTATTTCAAGGAATTGGTAGAGAAACCTATATGGTTTGATGCAATGGTGGAGGAATACGAATCCATTGTAAAGAAAAATGTTTGGGAAGTGATCCCAAGACCAGTAGATAAATTATTTGTAGGTTCAAGATGGATCTTCAAGGTTAATAAAGTAGCAAATTGAAGAATAGATAAGTATAAAGCCATATTTGTGGCAAAGGGTTACTCTCAAGTTGAAGGAATTGACTATGAGGAGACCTTTGCTCCTGTAGCAAGGTACTCAACCATTAGATCAAGTCTTGCTCTAGCTACGTAGACGGGGTGGAAGATCCACTAGATGGATGTAAAAATAGCATTTCTCAATGGGGTTATTGGGGAGGAGGTGTAGATCGAGAAACCATAAGTTTTTGAGTCATTTGATCGGGAGTCTCATGTGTTTAGACTCAAGCGAGCATTGTATGGTCTCAAACAAGCACCTTGTGCTTGGTACACCATAATCGATAACTCTCTCATTGGCTTGGGTGTAATAACCATGGTCAAAATTCCATGTAACAATGTTAATAAAGGTAAAATAAGACGTTGATCATGGGAAACTTATTCCAAGATGAATGTTGGGCAAAAACATAGTGATGGGGATCACTTGTGATTAATTAATGGCTTTGGAAATTGGCAAAGACAATGGAAAAGGCTTTGGAGAGGCATGAGGCATTAATTGGCATTTTATTTATGAAAATAATGGAAATTAGGATAGAAAGATGGTGAAAGGTCATAGGTTGCATGTGAGGAGGAAATTGAAGGAAAATAATGGAAAATTGAAGAAAATACAGGCCTCATTAATTAAAAGGATTTTGAGGATCAGTTGATAAGATTTTTTCAGTTCAGTTTTGGAGCTCTCTCTCTATTGTCTCTCTCTCATACTCTTGGACACTTAGAGTTTTCTTGGAGAAATCTTGGAGGAGTGTGGCATATTTGGCGTTTTGGAGCAAGAAGCCAAAGGAAGAGCAGGAAAGCACAAGAGGACATTGGGATCACCATCTATAATGAATTTCTATTACAGGTACTGAGTTGCATGTATGATTTCCTTGCTAGTTTTGGCATGCATGGAATATGCATATGGATTCTTGGTTATGATATGTCATTGGCATAGATGAATGTATAGATTTTTTTTTTTTGCTAAAGCAAGAGTCATGCCTTCTATTTCATTAAATCAAACAAAATTTACAATATATACACATTTCCACCATATTATGTGGTCTAAGGCCAAAAAGGAGAATGCTCGACTGAATTCAAGCCCTCAAACCCCAAAAATTACCCACCCAACCCTTTTGAGTACAAACAAAAATAAGTAACGGGAATCATAGGGCTTGTGAACCCTCCCCACATATAGCTGCACCAACAAAAACCTGACCTGCCTCTTAATCCCTGCCATCCAATCTTCATTTTTGATTTGACGTCAGAGATATATATCTCCTCGTGAAGAAGCAAGATGATTAACCCACGGACCCCACCAAACTGCTTACTCGATCTAGATCATTGATTGGCCTTAATAAATCGAACAATGGAGTAGAAAATCGCACGACTGAAGTGATCGAGCTTTAGTGTGCGATGAGGGTGGTTTTCGGACCCAGCCCTCATCCATGTGTCATGAGTTGTGTGGCATCGCTGCCAAATTCTTAAAACCCCATTTGGCTTGAAAGTTGTGTGATCACTCCAAAACCACTCGGGAAGCGGTTTTGTCTCCCACCACTAGAAAATTGGGAAATGGTGCCGCCAAAATGGATTCTGTTGATTATTACCTTCAACCTCTCTCCTGGCTGAGAAAACCTTGCGCCAGACTTCAATGATTTCTAGGGTTGTGATTACCATGGCTGCAAAGGCCAACCCTAGCCAGTCTTCCTCTGTAGACCTGTCTGACCAAACTGAGAATCTTGCAGGAATCTGCTCATTATGAATTGGCTTCCTTAATTTTGTTCTTATACACCTCTTTCTCCTCTTCCGCCTGGTTATGTAAAAGTTCTCTTAGGTTGTTCTGCAACATTGCGAGCCAATCCATCAAAATTCTGCTATCCTTGCAGCTGACACCTTGGTTGGCTAGAATGTCCGCTAATTGGTTGGCCTTTCTACGCACATGGAAGAATCTAAGTGTGCGTAGTCTTTGAAGATGTTCCTGAATTTTATGGAGAACCCGTATTAACCTCCAGTGTTTTGTAAATTTTTCTGGCCCTATTCCATCACTAATTCTCTTGGCCGTGTTGATGACTAGCTCTGAATCAGCTTCTATTATCACATTTTGGTAGTTGTCCTGTTTCAGAAATTCTAAGCATTGCTCCAAAGCCATTAATTTTTCCATGTTGTTGGTGGATTTTCCTAAATGACCATGGAAGAGGGAGATGATGCTTCCAGTTTCATCCTGAAGAACTCCTCCAAAACCTACCATTCCCGGGTTACATTTTGAAGTGCCATCAACGTTATACTTCAAAAAACCTTCCGAGGGAGGATTCCAGAATTCTTTAACCGTTTCCCTCATGATTATTTTCCTGTCTAGACCTTGTGGAATGATCCCCTGCATGCCTAATTGCCTGAGAATTGTTAACTCTGCTTTTGAGGGAGGATTTTTGGGGAGATCCCTTACTGTGGTGCTGATTGTCTCCTTAAGCTACACCCTTTAGAAGGCATAAATAGTATGCATCACACTTTGATAGTGTACCAGTCAGTATGCATCACATTTTATCAATGGAGCAATCAATGGTCCAGTTTAGGCTCTTTCTGGATGATTTCTGAAGTGGAGCTTTTGAGGAATGATGTATTTGGATGATTTGGTTTCTTTAGGGTATGAAGCAACTCTTTTTAGGGGTTGATGAAACCTAATTTATCAACATATAAGTTTTGGGTTGATGTGCCCAAATATGTCTATAATAGTTGCCCCCTAAAGCATGAGGTCGTAAATGTTCATGTCGGGTGAAATTCTTTATCATGAGGATCTGAAGTTTCGAACTAGAAGGTGACCTGCATAAATTACAATACAATACATCAAAATAATATGATTTTTCATGAACTAGCTGAGGGAGGCATTGCCATGCTCAGCTTTATAAATTTTCATTTCATGTACATAGATCAGATAGTCGTCTACAGATACAGACTCGTGATTCTACAGATATAGAGTCGCAATCCATGATTAGGATGACCATCTGTGTAGAGCCTTTGTACATTTGATGTTTTTGTATTCTTGAATATATCGCAGCCCGGATGGATGAAACTAGATCCAGGGTCTTCAAAATCATTCAATCTTCGCTCGATGTACACGTCAAACCATGTGAAGAGATGTTCTAAAGTTGAACATGGAAAGACATCCCCTGATTACCAGCCAATGATGTGAGTTGTTAATAGATGCGAGAGGGATCATCGATAATGATAATGATCCTCAAGGTACTACAATACATTTTATGTAATGTGAATACATGATCCGATCTTGAACACCATGCAAAATCTTTTGGTTGAAGGCCATTGATGTCAAGTTGTCGCTGGAAGTGAGAAACTTGCCATTGATGTAAACAAGCTTCAAAGCACTGGAAGGGTGTTTCTAAGTCAACTTCTTGGATAATGAGTTGATGTTGACAAGAAGCGACTCGTCGTAGGAGAGCCTTGATGTAATCCACATCTATGACATGAAACGAAGAAAATGATTTCTGGAGGTGAAAATGAAATGACGACACAAGGTTCAAGAATGGTGGTCATGAAAATATGAAGGTTAGAGGTATTGCAGTGTATGGGACATTTAACTAGATGACTTCTCTTGAACATGTTGGCGACACTGAGATGAATCGGTAGCGTAAACCCCAAAAAATGGATGGTATGAAAGACCAATGGTATGATGACTAGTGAATAGAATAAACCAAACCAACTCAATCATGACGACGAAGTAAAAGTGTCATGTTCAAGAGCGGCTTGCTACCATAAACTCTTAAATATTTTTCCCCTTTTTCCCCAGTCATTACTGACCAGTACCTCTTTATTTTTGTCAAGCTTAAGGAGGATAACATACGCTTGTTCTATAATTCACCCTTCGAGCAAACTCGTCACTATTTGATGTTTTAACGAGTCTAGCGACAGTGAAACTCGGTCTCGTCTAGATGGACAAGTTTGTCACTATTATTTTAACGAGTTTAACGACAAGGATAACTCGATGCTTTTCATGTTTAGAGACTTTGAAAAGGGGACGAAAAGAAAACTCCATAAGTTATTTTTCGTAAAGTAATCCCTCAGGTTCGAAAAAGTATAAAATAATACAAGAGGCATGAAGTTTCCAGTACTTTAACAAGTTGGAAAAGATAAGTACTCGAAAATATTTTCATGTTTAGAGAGTCTGAAAAGAGTTTAACGAGGACTCTATTTTGAGGAATGAGTGGCGTCTTAGGTAGCAACTGGGTTCTGGTGATGTTGGAACTTTTCAAAACATGTTGATTTATGTGAAGAGGTTGGCTAATAAGACCACTCATTGCAACTGTTCCTCAAAAAAGGGTAAAACAACCAAGTGAAAGTGTATGATCGGCCAAAGAGATGGTGGTGATGGGATGAAAATAGCCAAGGCTCGTCTGATAGAAAAAGCTAATAGAATGGCAATCACGAGGGTTAAAAATTTTAAATGGGTTCATTTTTAGACAAGCTTGAACCATAGGGAACTATGCTTG
Source organism: Pinus taeda (assembly GCA_000404065.3). Classification (NCBI taxonomy): domain Eukaryota; kingdom Viridiplantae; phylum Streptophyta; class Pinopsida; order Pinales; family Pinaceae; genus Pinus; species Pinus taeda. Next base: position 44,191 of record APFE030867258.1, read on the forward strand.
GATTCAGTTTCATTTTTACACAAGCTTGAAACAAAAAACTATGCTTAGATTGAGTTTCATTTTTACACAAGCTCGAAATGAAAAAACTATGCTTGAAAATTGGTTTACATGCCCCCAGCATGATGAAAGGGAGAGTCTCTTGTAACCAGATGGAGGTCGCTGCGGTGAAGTAGGACAGTTATCCAACACCTATTTGGCTTCATCCAGATAGACAAAGGTGAATGGGGTGATTCCCTTCACATAACCTATAGAGAGATTTAACTTTACCACTAGGTGCATGCCCCCCAAGCTTCATTACATTCACCTAAGTAGACTACTCATGTCTATCAGGTGGGTGGAATGAAGGTTCTTTTACGAGATCAAGTGAAATACTTGACTGGGATTTTATGAGATATAATCAAAGACTCGACTTGGAACTTTGCTCCAGGGGTCCTTGTTTCATTTTTTAACGTGCTTGACACAAGACAAGGAACTCTGCTTAGATTCCTTGTTTCATTTTTCAACGAGCTTGACACAAGACAAGAAACTATGCTTATTGGGCTGTTTCATTTTTAAACAAGGTTGACACAGTATAAGAACTATCCTCATGGACCTGTTTCATTTTTTAACGAGTTGACCCAGTAAAAGAACTATCCTTAGACTCCTTGTTTCATTTTTTAATGAGGTTGACACAAGACAAGGAACTCTCCTTGAACCCCTTGTTTCATTTTTTAACGAGGTTGACACAAGACCAGGAATTATCCTTGTAAGAGATGCTTCATTTTTTAACGAGGTTGACATAAGATAATGAACTATCCTCATAGGTCCTTCGATCACAACTCATAAGTGGTCATGAAGGAAAGATCTGGTTCCAATGTCCCTAGTACACAATGTACAACATCACTGAATTGATCATCAGTTGATGTACGTATGGAACGGGTTACCACATAATTAACCCATGGTAGGGATGATACCATTGGTATAAAAGGCCCATTTAGGGATGATGGTTGACTAGGAGCTATATTTGGATCAGGAAATGAAAGTTGGTCAACGGTGACAATTTTGCCTTCATACAAGAAACAAATCACTCGAAAGAGTGTTGACACAATAGCTCTTAGTGATAAACATAGTCACGCCCAAGAAGTTCCTAGGACTACCATCACATTCAGATAAATGGTTTTTTCTACCAAAGTGATAGGTAACTGAGGAAGGATCCCTAACGGTCGACTGGTTCCTCTGTTAAAACCCAAGAAATTCTGAGTAACTGGCACAAGTAGTGGTGAACCAAGTGCTTTCCAAGCAGTTGAGGAAAGGATACTCACTGATGCGCCTTCATCTATAATAGTGCCAGATACAATCATTGTACAAACTTGAACTATGATCTGGAAAGGCATATAAGAAAGAAGGCGGGATCCTGCCAGTTGATTCCAATCAAAGGAAGTGACTAGACTACTTGGAGGGGGTACCGTAGAAACAGGAGGATTAACCCCTTGAGTTACGAGAATTGGAGGATTTTCCTCCTTTCTTGATGGAACAGGTGGATTGCCCCCAAGGTCATTTGAATCTGAAGAAACAAAAAGAACTCGAATGGTATCATATTCACTCTCTTTGGGAAAGGTACGATTTACCAAAGGTAAATCAAGCCGACTATTACCTCAACTTGTTGATTTTGGTCGGGTATATACTCATAGAATTCACTTTTAGAGAGAGTGGGTTTGATCGACGATTGATTTTGGTCAGTCGGTTCATCAACTAGTGAAGGATTTAAGGAGAGTTTCTTGTAACTAGATGGAAGTCGTTGCGGTGAAGCAGGGCGGCTATCCAACACTTTCTTGGCTTCATCCAGATAGGGACAAAGGTGAATGGGGTGATTCCCTTCACATAACCTACATGGAAACTTGACTTTTCCCTTCTTTCCATGAACTTTACTATCACTAGTTGATGGTGTGCTACCAACATGATCTCGAGAGGTTGATGACAAGCGATAATATGAACGGGAAGACCATTCTTCCAAAATCCAAGGAATATTAGGATAATTTAGAAGAATATGGTCTCTCGCACAAAGTTTGCATGGATATTTGACTTTGTGAGGCTTAACGGATGGTTTCTCATTAGTGGTTGCATTCAAAGCAATGGTTGCTTGGTTGCCCCCTTGCTGAATTGGCTTCTTCTTCTTCTTCCCTTTCTTCTTCTTCTTAGCCACCTAGTTACTAGTACCAATACCCTCACCAAGTGAAGAGGAAGAGGGGGAGGGAGAAACAAATGAGGAAGAAGGCGAAGGGTCAACTTTAGGATCAACTGGAGGTTGATTTTGTCCAGTTGGAGGTGTACTCAATTGCGGAGAAATCATGACATTTTGAACCAAGGAGGTTGAAAACAACCATATTGACAAGCCAATGGTAAATCCCGGAAGGGACAATGTAGCCATATAAGGAGCACCAATATTTTCAAAAGAAGGAAAAAGACTAAGATTCACATCAAAAGGGATTCCTTGATCGGTGGACTCTGGATTTGTCGCCATATGTTTCAAACTAAGATCAACTAAGGAATAGGGATTTTATTCACGATCAATTAATTTTAACAACAGTTGGACACAACTTTGCTGTTTCAGTTTTAAAGAGTCGAGAAAAAGCTAAAGATGACCCTAGTCACCTTCGATTTTTAATGAGCCTAAAAGGACAAGTGCTCAGATGGACCTTTTCTTTTAAGGAGTTGAAAAGGAACGAAAGTGACTACTTTGGAGAATCTAGACAAAAAGGTTTACCAGATCAATCGTAAAACTGCAATATACACCTTGGTGATAAATTAAAGATAAATTACCAAGGACTTTACATACGACAGTCAATCTTCTTGAATGTTGTGTTCAGTGCATTACAATCGATAAGGCGACAGACTCATTTTCCTATGGATAAAGGATTTAAGCCTAGTGGGGTCTCCCAATATATACGCGATGGTACGGGGAGCACAAGTCTGTGCTAGCGCTTGTCATATCAGGGAGGAAGAATCACCCAACCTTCAATGAAAATGATAGCCACTAGTTTTAACAACACTGAAACACGTCTCTAGCCTAGACCTCTAAATGTGTTGCGTTAGATTCGAAAGTGTTGTTAAGTTAATTGAAGTTCATTTTAAGTTGATCTTGCTTAAAATTTGCCTTTCAAGGTTCACCACGTGATGTATGTTCACAATTACTAAAATGAAACTATCATGATAAACAAACTTTTGATTTAGTTTGAATGATGAATACCTTAGTTACTAAAGGATAGAGCAATAAGATCTTTGACAAAGAGCAAAGAGCACATCTAATGCAATTTCCCTAGATATTCCTATCAAGCATTCACAAAATTTAATATGAATAATGCAAAATGCATGTATTTCTTTTCATTTTCCCTTAATGTGAATGATACAGAAAGGAAAATTAATGCACAAACGATCAAAAATCTCTTTTCATATAACCATGATTTACAACAATTTCTCTTAAACAAAAAAGAAGAATTTATGACACTTTTTATTTTAAAGAGATGAAGAAATACGACACTTTAAATGAAACGACAAATCATATGCACATTTAAATCAATTGATCTTTAATGAATGAAGACTTTACGACAATTCAGAATTCGAAAGAGGAACGACTTTACAACACTTCTTTCGACAAAGATCAATCGACAAGAAAAACAACTTTCGACTAAAGATTGCAAATGATAAAGTAATACATAAGAAACCTTTAACAATCCTAGTCTAAGTGGGGCTAAATTAAGTGATCCAAGCAAGCTTCAGTGAAGGGACATGGTTCATATGCAGCAAAACAACCAAACAAAACTGAAAATAGGTCAAAAACCCTCAATTTCTAGATGGAAAAAGAGTTCAATCAATCATCACACCTAGGCTTCATGGAAATTTAGATGCATCACTCTTTTCGCACTCGGGAGGTGAGATGCATACTGAGTCACAGTGGGAGATAGTGCGATGGTCCAGGGAGCGCTACTGAAATGGGTTTTGGCTCAAATGTGGAGTTGTTTTCAATGAATTACACTGGGTTTTGCTGAACAATGATGAGAAAAGTATGATGGAATGTCTTGAGAGGTTACTGAGCTACCAAAAGGGCATCTAGATGTGTCTATAAGTCAAATGTTTAACTCATAAACTAAACCAGAGATTGACTAAAGCAACATTTATCTACTATGCAATTGCAGAGCAAGAGAAATTTGAAAGCTACCTGACTGGCTTTAGACTCGATCTATAGTTTATCAAATTGAACATAAAACACACAATAACAACAAAAAAACATCTTTTCATTTCCCAGTGGAGTCGCTAATTTGTTTCTAGGAAAATTAGTATCTTGTTGAACGACTAACCCTCTAGGTTTGGCAGCTACCCTAGAAACGACAGTTTAAAGCAATTCAATGAACTTTCCTATGTGTAACAGATAAGAGAAAGATAGTAGAAAATCAACCTGGAACTTTTGCTTGGTCCCTTTCCTGATCTCTCTCTCCTTTGGAAAATCTCGTAACTCCTCCCCATACTTAACACGCTTGGAGAGTACCTGCACAATTACAACAACAAATAATTGTCAAAGCATAATGATCTATTACGACATAAACATTATAGAATCAAATATATAATGAACAAATGAAAGCATTCACAATTGCACAATCATATGGGAGAAAACTTGAAGAGCTTTATTAATAGAAAGGATAATTACAACCTGTTGGATACCTATACCAATAGGTTTCATATTTCATGATTGGCAAATTCAAATACCAAATATGCTCTGCTTTGCTGATGCAAAGATCCCATATTTCCAAGACAAGGCAAGGTGTGTACATGCCTTCATCTTTACTAAATTTTGATGGATGGTCCAACAGTCTAATCTGGATCATGCCATGTTTCAATTTTCTGTTGTAAAATAGAGAAAGAAGTCTGTCCAAACTGTTTAATCGTGGCAGACCAATAGTTAGGCAGAGAAACTAAGGTTCCCAACTGCTTAATCTGGGTCCTTGGAAGAAATAAGGGTAGTGCTAAATAGGCAATCAAAAGAAAAAGCCAATGGAAAAGAAAAGGCACATAAGGGTCTGCAAGTCCAAGTGTACCCTCCAAGAAGAAACAAAAAATGCTAGGCAAGTAGATGGGTAGGTAGATGGGGTTGCAGAAGTGATATTCCTTTCAAACTAAATCCTGCTAGTCAATATAAAGAAAACATCACAATGAAGCATGTCTAACTTCCCTTTTTCCTTGTTTAACAATCATTACTAACATCCCTACACCAATTGTGTTTGTGAAAGAAATCAAGGTTTTATGTTGGTTCTGATTTCCTTTAAGAGCCACATTTCTTGTGCAAAATTCTTTTCATTTTGATCTACTCCCTAAGCTAAGTTGTTTTCAAATAAAATTAGTGATATCACTCCTCATTTACCCTCTCCCTCCATATTAACCCCTAACTTCTATTATCTAATTCCCTATGTCACCCTTTCCCTACTATTATAACACCATGGTGTATAAACCCCAAACATTCTATAAATATCACCCCTTGGCATTATAGCCATATGTTCACCACTAGGGAATCAAATTGACATCTGGTCAGTTTGAGAACCCAAGCCTAACCTCTTTTTCTCCTTCAGAACTCATCTGTCTATTCAACCCTTCATTTTGCCTAAGAAACCTTGGAAAAAACCCATTTGCACCCTTAAACCCGCTCAAAAGGCAAAAACACATTGAAAACCCTCTTTTCCGCCTTATCCTAAGTTTGGGACTTATGTGCAATTTTATACAAAAATACATTGAAATAAACCAATATCCCGACTTATCCAAAGTCTTGAAACATGCGCGATTTTGCGAAGAAATTACATGAAAAACCCATTTTTCCTAAGTTTTTGAGATATGCGTGACTTTATAAAAATACATTAGAAAACCATGCAAATTTGCTAATATTCCAAAGTCCCGCCCAGGCACAAATCCCATGGAAAATCATTTTTTATTACCCGCCCGATGCCGTATCGTTCGGACAGGTTACTGGCCCGTCGACCGTCCGTTCGGGCGCTTTTCATCCAACGACTCTCGTGGATATCGGACCGGCCCCGACGTCCGAAAGATAGTGTTCGATATCTGTCAGAGGGTGACGTCAGGCCTCAGCCACGCGTCGCCCCCACAGCGTATCGGAGCCCCCTCTGACAACTTCACTGCCGTATCATAGGCCGCCACATCTGCCATTGCTCCACCTGTCCGCCACCTCACCACCCCCGTGGACCACTCATAGGCCGCCACATCACCTGATGACGTCATGCTGACGTCATCCGACCCTAACCCACCTGATGACGTCATGCTGACGTCATCCGAAAAAGGCGCCAATATCCCAAAAATCCATATTTTGGCCAATTTTTCGCGTTTTTTGCACTTTTTGCAAAAAACTTCTGCATTGTTTCCTGCATGCATTTTACGTCCAAATTTGCACCAACCTGCTGAATTCGACCTGGAGACCTTCGGCGCGCCTACCCATCTGCATTTGTGACCCAAACTGTCAGTATACCAGGTATTTATCACTGTTAATCCTATCTGCGCCTAGTTTTATCTGCAATAGCTGAAATTCACTTAAAACATTGAAAAACGCATAATTCACCGGCAAATTCCTTGCACCCAGCTCCCATTTGAAATTGAACGGTCACAATTCACTAGCTAAGCCTGGTTTAACAAAACTTTCACTAAAACCTATATCCTGTTCACGCAGTCGTGAACAGGAAACCCGAACCTACACCTAATTACTGTGAAAGAACTCTGTTAAACACAAGTATTTGCTCTCCCTTCACTACTGTGTGCAGTATTTCAGTTGCTTCCATTGACCCTTCTGCCCTCTTTTTCTCAATTCACCTCTTCTTCCAAGAAATACTCTTTTCTGTTACTCACCATAAGTAACACTAATTTACATACAAAACAGAGTTCTTAAGTAACCATGGAAACTCCAGTAGCACCTGTGGCCCTCAATATTGCCCCTTTGAATGCCCCTCAGAGAGAATTGGAGTGGCAGGCTTTAGCAGACTTGGATTACCAAATTTCAGAAGAATTCCTAGCACAAAGCAAATTCCACCTCCACCTGCTAAATGAATTAAAGGCCAAACATGTAGCTGGAACAGATATATTGGGCATTTGGGATTCCTTCCTCCCAA
>APFE030867261.1:0-16592 GCA_000404065.3 Pinus taeda
GCGGAGGTGCTCTTCCCAACTCTGGCTGATGATCAGGATGTCATCCAAGTATTCCACTACAAATGAATTGATGAATATATTCAACTTGTCATGCATGAGCCTGATGAAGGTTATAGGAGCATTCATCAACCCGAAAGGCATAACCAAAAATACAGAGATGCAACAAAATTAATACTTCATTTCATTAATGTAAAATACTCAAATATGCTTACAAACATAAGTGGAAATAAACTAGATCATGCGACTGTATCTTATCTCTAAGAAGAGATGTGGCGGCTACATGCCTTTGAATTGCCTTACAATGAGGCTCAAGGGCCTTTTTATTATTGAACAAAAAGAGAAAACCTTAAACAACCAAAACCCTAACGTGAGGAAATGTAACACCAAGAGTTTATGGGCCCCGTTGGGGTCACTTGGACAACCAACTTCCGAGGATCGTGACTTGGTAATATTATCTCTATTTGACATGCATGATACCCTATTGGATAGATATCTCTGAGAACTATGATGGAAAAGAAATTTTTATAGCAAAATCGCTCGCGGTAGATCTCCCAAAGTTTAGGACCTGAAAAATAGCAAAAAATAGTAAACTGTGCTACAATTAAGGAAACGGAAAAATTGAAAGAAACAATGGTGGGGGTCCAAGTGTAATTGGTGGGCGGCCACCAATATCCACCTCGATCATTAAAATATGTTTCGTATAATATTTTATTACATTATGCCTTATGTTTCAAAAATGATTTCTATATCCCAAACTAAGCAAATTACTTTAACAAAGAGGAGTTGATTTATCATAGGGATGATTGTGATCTTGAATACTCTTCAAAAATCCTTCATTGAGCTAATATGGTTAATTATCCTAGTAGTGGCACTGGTAGTAGGTTTTGGTAAAGTTGGGATGATTAAAGAGATACTAGATAATATTTTATAGTAAGTAATATTTTACATGGTTAAAATACTAGGTCATTAAAAACCATGTGGTGTACGTGTAATTGTTTTTCTAAGTTATTAATAGAAGGCTCGTGAAGAGACGGCAGCGTCGCCCAATCATCGCCTCGGTTGGCTCGGCTGGAATGTTATAAAGCCCAAAGATCCACTATGCCTTTGTTCTTCGTTCTCAAGCTTGCTTCCTTCCTTTCTTGTGATAACTGGCATTTCCTCCTCTCAACGACCGGCATTTCCTCTCAACCACCGTAAGTAATAATAAACGAGAATTTGAATTTCATGGAAGAAGAAAGAGCGAGTGTGAATAGAGGAAATAACAATAACAACATAACCCCTGAGAGACAAGTAGGTCGCTCTCGCGTTGTACCCAATTGTCCTCCCCCCCTCCTCCAAATGCGGGTCGTTGCTCAGATGACTCAGGAGCAGTGCGACAGCATCCACCGTGATTATTACCTTCGGCGGGGCTACCGGTTAGATGAAATCCCAGACAATCCATACAGCGTCTTTGCGGCACAACAACAGGAACGGGAATGGCGTCCAGAGAACCAACTAGAGAGGGAACGGCAGCGCAGGGAGGAAGAGGAACGGCAACCACAGAGGGAACGGCAGCGCAGGGAGGAAAAGAAACGGCAACGACAGAGGGAACGGCAGCGCAGGGAGCAAAGACTGACAATTTCAGAGGAGCATCTGAAGAAGGGCGAGGGCCAGTGCTCAGTTTGCCTCAGTCCTTTTAAAATAAGTCAACCCGCACGGCGACTGCGATGCGACCACCTATACCACTCAGAGTGCATAAACGAATGGTTTATGCGTGGTCACCTTAATTGTCCAGTCTGCCGCCGCTCACAGCCGCTCCCAGAATGATGACATCACATCACATACTATACTAAGCTTATATATATATATTTCACTAATCCCTATAAACATACTCAACCCATCCCCAGACACAAAGAAGCCTAAAAAATATAAAATACTTACTTGCTTTTCTTTGTACACCTTTATTTTTTAATTTTAATATCTTTTAATTAAATAAGAAGAGCCTTGGTTTTTCTTCGTACACTTTTTTTTGATTAAAATTATATAAAGTGTTATTGCTTTTTATTTATTTTATTCTTTATATATTATCTCTTTTAGTATTCTATGTGCCATAGTGTATTAGCTATTGTGAAAGATATTCAAAGTTCTAGTATCATGAAATTTTGGAAATATAATAGAGGTTGTCCTTGAACTACAGTGCGAGTAGTTCCTTTTTAAGCATTACACTCCTTTCCTACTAAGAAACTAATGAGAGCATTTCATATATTTACACCTCCTCAACACAAGTAATATCTTGCTAGCTCTAGGCACATGTCCAGTCTTTACCTCCCACATGCACCTTCTAATTCTAACTGCCTTTATCTTCTATATTCACCTTCCACCTATTCAAAAATGTAACTAGTACCGGCCTTCATAATTGCATTTAAGTCGTAATTTAATGGCATGATGGGACACTATAAGAATCGATGTCCCAATAATTCTAAGAACAAGAAGAGAAAAAGGGATTAAGCTAGTGTTGCTACTAATGATAATCCTCAAAAGAATTCTGAAAATGAGGAACTTGAAGTCAAAGACTTATTATATTAAGTCTCATGTATCCTTTACTTATAGTATATGTTATTGTTTTCGTTATTGTATAATTTCCCTTATGTTTGTCTCTAGGATCAATATTTTTTACTTCAAGGGATCATTAATTTAATATGTGTTTTTTATTAAGTTATTTTGATGAATTAAAGGAATTCGCCAAAAGACTAGGTTGACGTAAGATCTAGAGGGAGCTTCCCCACATTACACAAAAGTCCTTTCTCTTGTGTTTTCCTTGGAAGGAGGTTTTGCAAATATACCGTAAAAGGTACTTAGATAAAGGATTGTTGTTTGTTTCAGAGGAATATTCCTATAAAAAGAGAATATTTATTGCATTCGGATCCCTTCAATAGGAAACCCTACAACATTTGTAAAAGGATCAATTGAAGGTATCTTTAGGATTACAAGATTTGTTGTACATATTGTTCATATAAGAATGTATTATCACTTTATCTTTAATTTTTCTCTACATTCTCTCATGTCTACCATTATGAATCATCAACGTTCTTATTTAGGGTGTGTAATATTTCAATTAAGGGAACCCTTATTTCACTATCTATCTTTTGTTCACCCTAGTAAAGCCCTAAGAAGATTTGTTGTAGATATTGTTCATATAAGAATGTACTATCACTTTATCTTTATTTTATTTTTTATATATTCTCTCATGTCTAGGGTTATGAATCATCAACGTTCTTATTTAGGGTGTGTAATATTTGAATTAAATTAACCCTTTTTACACTATCTATCTTTTGTTCATCCCGACCTAACAATTTGTGCTTGGTTATACTTGTTGTTGAATATGTGTAGGTATAATTTTCAAGATACTGAATATGCCATCCTAACCCATATTTATTGATGACTTGATAATGATGTTGAGTACGATGGAAAGACATGAACATTTTTTATGAAGACCCTGCTTTCAACAAAATCTGGTTGAATTCATTAATGTTGGAAGAGTCCTACTTGTATTCAAATTGTGAAAAACTGAAATCCCTAATATTCCTTAATAAGTGTCAAGTAGGATAAAGTCTCTAAACTGATTGATCGAATTTAGCCCCTAGTGGAAAATATTTGTAATTAATGATATGATTGAATTTGTGGTTTTACTCTATATATGTGTAATTTTCTAACTCTAAGAAGGTGGATCGATAATGTGAGAAGTTGAATCTTAATAAACTTTTATTCTAGATAATATGTATTGCAGTGACTATGTTTTCATACTTGAGACTCATGTTATGACTTTATGTGTTCTTATCATGTTTTATATGTTGTTATCATTGTTCATAGTATTTTGATTAATTGGAATTCATGTCGAGTGCTCCAACTTCCTTCATTTACTATGTATGACTGTCAATATTTATTTGACATCAGTTTTAAACGCAGAAATGCCTCAACTTCTATTAAACATTGTTGTTTTCCAAGGGTTTTATTTTATTAGACTCCATGCCCAATGGTGGCAGCCATCACATTCTCCTTCACTTGTAAAAATACATAAAAGGAAATTAGAGTTAGCCATCTATAGTTTTGAGTTGATTAAAATGAATTTGATAAGTATTTTGAGAGAGCCCTCTCATATTGGAAGGGATAATTTTGAGTCAAAGTGGTTTGAAATATTTATGCTGGGTTTAATTTTGACACAACCCAACCCTTTTAGCTTAGTGATAACATTTTGGTGCATCTGTTGGGATTTGAAAAGCTCATTTTCCTAGATTTTCTTTAAGTCTCCTCTTTCTGATTCCTAAGGGTAACAGGAAACCAAGGTTTTCTTAAGGTTGTGATATTACCCTGGCGACTCCAATCTCAAAGTGTCTAGAAGATCACTAGCTTGAAGAAGTTCTAATATGAGTTCTACTGCTAGAAGAAACGTTAGGTATGATCCTGGGGATTGATCTCATATCTATGGTTTTCCAAATTCTATGCCTAATGCTGATTGGTTAACCCATCTTCCCATGTTCAAAGATTAAAAGAAAGATGACGTTATTATGCATTTGGTTAGATTCCATATGCATGTATGTAGACTGAGGGTTGAGTTTCGTGAAGATTGGTTCATGAGGATGTTTATGGCTACCCTAGAAGACAAAGCTAGAGTATTGTTTGAAGGGTTTCAATTAGGAATTTTGTGTTCTCTTAAAGATTTCTATAGAATATTCTTTGGACATTATGGGAAGTCTCATCCTTCCTTACCACTATCTCAAGACTATTGTAATTTTTTTAAGGGTTTCATTCAACATCTTGAAAGTATTTACGATGATGGAGAATATATGGATGATGAGGAGATGTTAGAGGCACTTTATGAATTTTATTCTCAAGCTAGTCGTCACGATGATCAAGACGTTTTCCAATAAGAAAATGTCTCTTCTTTAGTTGAATATGAAATGGATCAGCAATTTGACAATCAAGCCATATTACATGAAATTTATGAGAATTTGCAGGCTTGTCAATCTATATTCAGTCAAAGGTATGTTGCTACACCTATGATTGCTACACTTTTGTGTTTCAGATATTGAGCCCAATGTGTGCACGCGCTATGGTCTATTTTCGATGATCCTCGCTTTTTTTTAGTAATGTACTTTTATGACATATTAATAGTTTTCCACACTAAGCAAAACTATGTGTAACGTGTGATTATTTTTAGTAGAATATTTATGCTAAAAGCAAATTATATTTCTTTTTGAGTATTAGTATATAACGTTAAAATAATTTTCAATCTTATTTTTTTACACGGTTGAACTTTACTGACTGCAAAAGCATTTCCTAAATACATTGTTCATTGTTTACAATTAGTTTTCATGCAAAGAAAAGTATATGATCCCAAACAAATTTTTTAAACTACACCTGAATTCAAGTTCAAGATGCCTTTTACAAATTTGTGAAATGAAAGATGATGATAATAATAATTCATGGTTGTTATTTTCATATATTGTTTTTTATTTTGGTCAAAAATATTTGAAATTTAATTGGGTGTGAAAATCTTAAGTAGATTCTATGAAGTTTGTTAAGGTTTTCAAAAAAATATATATATATTAAAGTGGATATTTCGAAAAAAAATAGAAATAAAATGTAAATTGCTTTTTTTTCCTTTTTTTTTTTGTCATTTTCTCATGACTATTTTAAGTTGGTTCAAAATTGAATTGTGTGATATAAAAATTGTATTATAAATTAAAACGTCTTAAAAATGATTCTATTCACTAAGAGCCATAATAATTTAGGCCTTGTTACAATATTATGGGCCAAGGCTATGGCTTATTCATGACACATACCCAAAAGCCATGCCTCATTTAAAACTCAAACTATATTATAAATATTTGAGAAGTGAGGCTTTTCTCATTTATCCTTATTAATCACAACATGGTTCTAGGGGGCCCAAAGTTTTGAACCCTCATGTGTGGTTCATCATCAAGACATTGAAGGAGGCATGACCTAACACTAAATAAATAATGTGGAGATGTTTCACAGAATATGGAAATAAATGTTAAAAATTCAACACTATTAAGTTAAAAGCAATAAAATAATATTTAATAAATTCTATATAATCAACTTCAATGAGTCAAAAAAAACATAAAAACTAAAAGAATATATATATATAATATATATATATATATATATATACTATAATAATATATATATATAGATATATATATAAAATTAAGAATTTTAAAATAGAAAATTAAATTATTAAAGAATAATAGAAATAATTAATTGAACTCGAAAAATAAAAATAAAACAACAAAATAAATCATAATATAAGGAAAAAATACTTTAAAGAAAAATATATAAGTTAATTAAATAATAATAATCAAACATATAATAATTAAGTAATATAATAATCAAAGATATAATAGAGTCAAATAAATAATAACCAAACATTTAATAATTTAATTAAAATAATGAAAAGAGAAACTATACAAACTTAATTAATTAAATTTAAAGTAAGAATAGTATTAAAAATATACTGAAACAAATTAGGACGATAAAAGTGAAGAGAGCTAAAAATGAGTAACGTAACCTAAAAATAATAAGAAAACACAAAAGGCTAGGTTGATGTAAGATAAAAATGTTTATCTTGTTTTTTTGTCACATCGCAATTCTAGAGATTTAAAAAAAAAGCACATGTTCTCTTTCATTGAAGTGTTAGTTGTCTATATAGTTCATCATGAGATATTTATGACGTTATTATAATCATTGTAGTCATGTTTACTACTAATTGTTGATTGTTTCTTGGGTCAAAGTTCATATTGTATTAGCCATTGCTAAAGACATTCAAAGTTCTTGTATCATGAAATCTTGGAAATACAATATAGGTTGCCTTTGAACTATAGCGTGAGTAGCTCCTCCCTAAGTATTATGCTCCTTTCCTACCAGGAAACTAATGAGAGCATTTCATATATTTACACCTCCTCAACACAAGTAATATCTTGCTAGCTCTTGGCACACGTCCCGTCTTTACCTCCCACTCGCATTTTCTAATTCTAATCGCCTTTATCTTCTATATTCAGCTTCCACTCATTCAAAAATTTAACTATAAGAATCGATGTCCCAATAATTCTAAGAACAAGAAGAGCAAAAGGGATGAAGCTAATGTTGTTACTAATGATAATCCTCAAAAGAAGTATAAAAATAAGGAACGTGAAGTCAAAGAATTATTCTATTAAGTCTCATATATCCTTTACTTATATTATATGCTATTTTTTTATTATTGTATAATTTCTCTTATGTTTTTCTCTAGAATCAAAATTTTTTATTTCTAGGGATCATAAATTTAATGTGTTTTTTATTAAGTAATTTTGATGAATTAAAGGAATCTACCAAAAGACTAGGTTGATGTAAGACCTAGAGGGAGCATCCCCACTTTACACGAAAGTCATTTCTCTTGTGCTTTCCTTGGAAGGAAATTTTGAAAGTATACTCTAAAAGGTACTTATATGAAGGATTGTTGCTAGTTTCAGAGGGAGACTCCTATAAAAAGAAATAATATTTGTTGCATTGGGATCCATTCGATAGGAAACCCTACAATATTTGTAAAAGGATCAACCAAAGGTATCTTTAAGATTACAAAATTTGTCGTAGATATTGTTCATATAAAAATGTACTACCAGTTTCTTTTCTTTTTTATATATATTCTCTCATGTCTAGGGTTATGAATCATAAACATTCTTATTTACCGTGTGTAATATTTGAATTAAATCAACCCTTATTGCACTATCTATCTTTTGTTCACCCAGGTAAAACCCTAACCCTTAGGGTTAAGTACAAAACCCTAACTTTTAAGGCTTTGTTGATGATATTTATAACATATGATTAAACCCTAGCTCTTTAGCATTTATTGAAAATTTAGGGTTGATGATATAATATTTATAATAGTTAATTTAAAATTATAGGAATGAAACCTTAGTTGTATGTGCTCTCATGTGATTGAAACGCTAACTTGGTCGTTATATTAAATTTTTTATAATTGTATCTAGAGTTTATAATGAAACCCTAGTAGAGATTCTAGAAACCTAGATGTAAAATGCTTTCCCTATGATTAAAATGCTAACTTAATTCAGTTTATTAATATTTAAGGTTTAGTTTTTGTACAAAATCTTATGGTAGGTTAACCCAATAATGCAATATAAATCAATGCAGAGTACTATAACATACTTCTACTATCAATTTGTGGAAGCTTAAAGATCAAGCTGAAAAATATAACCAGAAGAAGAATCAATCGCACAATACACATGAAAATACTTTGGGTAAAGCCTCAAATAAAAACCCCACACTATTTTATTATCATACATGATGGAAATATATAGGAACTATACAAATCCTTAGCTCTCACAACTAGCCATCTCTTAGTACAATCCTCACAGATGCTCATATGCAATCTTGGCTTCTCTATAGCCTTCCTCTCTACCATCCAAGGTCCTATTTCCTTGAACTCTTCCTTTGGGATGATTCTCTTGTTACCAAGTGGATGATCTACCTCAATTAAATGGAACACTTCCTCCAAACCTGTGCAATCCTCAAGGCTTAAATCCTTGACTGCATGCATGAGTTTTCTCTTTGAGAAAACACATGCAACTGATAGTACACTATCCTTGACTTTAATCTGAACTGGTTCTTTCTCAGAATAGACATGCATGAGTTTCTGATTAGGGAATCTTCAGTTAACTAGAGTAGCACTAGTTAGGTGCATGTGTGCATCAACTGACTGTTAACTCTCTATTAGTTCCTCAAATAGTTTGGAACTAACTTAACTGGACTTAAATCAGTAAACTAAGTTAAGGAACTACAACTCAAATATAACTCAATCTTATCTCCTTAATTTAAGGGCTAACTCTTGCATGACTTTAGAAAGACTTCTAACCTAAATTCTCCAACTAATTAACTTGAAATAAATAAATTAATTATTTCCATGTAGCTAATAAGAATAAATTCTATTTTAATTCACAATTTAATTCAAGGAAAAATTAAATTAGAATATTCTTGTTGCCACATTTCAACACTCCCTCTCAACAAGAAAGGGATTATTTGCCACCCCGATCCTGACTCTATATAACTCGAATTTACACTTTGACAAAGCCTTTGCCAAAATGTCAGATTCTTGCTCCTTTGTCAAAATATACTGCGGCAACAGGATCCTCCCATCATCAGCAACTTTCTTTACCTTGTAAAGCCAACGAGAACTCACAACTAGCTTGTTCTTTAGTCTCAAAACCACGTCCCAACATTGTTATGAACTATGGAGTCATACTCCTCCACCATAGCATCAACCCAAATCGACTGTTGCACTGCTTCCTCAAAGCAAGATGGCTCGGTCTCAACACATTCCCCAACAAGGGCCATGTATCTAGTGTACCTCTCATGTGACCTCCTCTAGCTGTGCTGAGAAGATGGTGCTCCCACATTCTCTCTCACATCCTCCAACAATTTGTCAACTTCTCTTGTGCACTTCCGTCCATCTCTGGAAGACTCTATTTTAGTGGATGTCTCCACTCTTGGAACCTATGCACGTGATTGCTTCGCATTAGTCTGAGGATCCTCCTCCTTAGGAACCAACAGTTCACAACCTGTAGTTGGATCTCCTTCTCAAGGGAATTGCGCATGGACTTCTGCTCATCAAGCTTGAGATCTCTGCGAATCGCTGTCCTCCGAATGGTAGGCAAGTACACTCGATAGTTGTGATGTGTATCCGTGTACCCAAAAAGTATCTTCAACTCTACTGTTAACTCAAACTTCTTCCATGCATCCTTTGTCATATGGAAATATATCGATGAGCCAAAGATCCTAAAGCGACCAACATCTAGTCTCTTACCGGAGAAAGCTTCCTCTAGTGTCTTCATCCCAAGTATGCAATGTGGGCTTCTATGTTGTAGATAGACTATTGTGTTGCATGCCTCAGCCCACAAGTGAAGTGGTAGGCCTTGGTCTGCAACATTGCTCGTGTTGCCCATATAATAGTTATGTTCTTCCTCTCGACCACCCCATTCTGCTGTGGGTTATGAGGTGCCATCAACTCTCATTTAATTCCTTCCACTATACAGAAGTCCTTAAACTCTTGAGAGACATATTCTCCACCATTTTCGCTTCTCAAGGCCTTGATCTTCTTCCCTGACTCTTTTTTGACCAAATATTTGAACTCACAAAACTTTGTGAAAGTTTAGTCCTTCTGCTGCATGAAATAAATCCAACATTTACGAGAATAGTCATCAATGAAAATTGCATAATACCTTTGCTTCGTTGTGGATGCCATCGAGAATGGTCGACACACATTAGTATGAAATCTCTCTAAGATATCCTCTGCTCAACTTTCTCAATCATGAAAGGAAGACTTTGTGTACTTTCCCAAGGTACAACCTTTGCATGTGTCAACTAGCTCAAGTTTACCTTTGGGAAGTGTTGTAGATATTTGTTGCATTATCTTCAAAGCCCCACGATGCAAATGGCCCAATCATCTGTGCCAAAACTTGCCAATGTCTTGGCTTCGCAACAATTCTGCTTTCAAACTCAATGATGCACAATCATTTACCTCTAGTTTATAGAGATTCTTCACCCGAATCCCTAACCTCTTGGTCTGACCTGTGGCTATGTGTCTTAGGAATGCCTTTCCTTTACTGAAGACAACATTGTAGCCTTTGTCCTCCAACATCTCAACTAATACCAAGTTCTTCTTCAGTCCAAGCACATACATCACATCTTTCAAGGTGAGAGGAACTCCATGATCCCTCTAGAAAGAAACCATTCCCATTCCTGAAACACTATACCTTCCATCATCACCCATCTCTATGCGCATGTTAAGTTCTTTCTCCTTCAAGGCACTAAATAAATTTTTATCATCGTTCATGTGGAATGAGGCTCCACTGTCAAGATACTAGACACAACCCATAATTGATGACACCATGCATGTGATGAGGGTAAAATCCATTTCAAACTGAGAGGCTAATGCCTCAGCTTCCAATCCTTTCGAGGATCCCTTCTTGGACTTCCTCGATGGGCAATTAGTCGCATAATGTCCCATATTGTGACAATTAAAGAATCTCACTTTAGACATGTCACCCTTTCCCTCCATGAGAAGAATTTGATTCGAAATGGGAAGCCTTCCCCTTCCCTTTCCTTGCCTTACTCGCTAAGGCCATATTTTCTTCATCATCATCCTTGGATGAAGAACCATCTTGTGTACTCCTCCTAATCTTCTCTTGCATAAGATCCGACCACAGTCATTCCCAATCTGATAGTTTCTCCCTTTCATTCACAGAGTCCTGGTAGCTATTCCAACTGTTTGGAAGGCCAAGCGGGGCGAGGCTCACCATATCATCATCGGAAGTATTTATTCCCACACTGCCAAGCTCATCTCTGTAGGTGGTGAGTTTGTTCAGATATATGGAAATAGTATTTCCCTTCTCCATCTTGGTTCTTCAAAGCTTATCCTTGAGCACCATTTTCCTCTAGTCGCTACTATTCTAGTAGAGGTCCTTCAATATATTCCACATTGAAAATGGAGTATCCTTCCCATGGAGACTCGAGACAATATGGTCTCGAACTCCCTTAAGGATGATCCATCTTGCCTTCACCACACACTTCTTCCACTCAACCAATTCTTGTGCATTAGTTGAAGTTGGATTTGGGATTTCTTGATCAATGAATTCCTTCAAGCTATTGTCTTCTAATACAACCTCCATTCTATCATTCCACGCTATGTAATTTGAGTTTCCTTTGAAGGCATACTCGAGTCTCAAGCCATAGAATGCCATTGGCCAACCTTGAAGTATGATATGAATTCTATTTGCACCTGCAACCACGAACTTCAAACTTCGAATTCTCTTCTCAGTATACTATTCATAGCTCCATTACCATGTAGAAAATTTCTACGAATTGAGCTCCAATACCATGTAGAAAATATGGTTGTAGGTTAACTCGATAATGAAATATAAATCAAAGCAGAATACTATAACCTACTTCTACTATCAATTTGTAGAAGCTTAAAGATTGAGCTGAAAATATAACCAGAAGAAGAATAATCAATCACACAATACACATGAAAATACTTTGGGGAAAGCCTCAACTAAAAATCCCACATTATTGTATTATCATACATGGTGGAAATACATAGGAATTATACAAAGCCTTAGCTCTCAATACAATCCTCACAGATGCTCACAGGAAATCTTGACTTCTCTCTAGCCTTCCTCTTTGCTCTCCAAGCTCTAGTTTCCTTCCGTTGTTCCTCTGGGATGATTCC
The DNA here is from genome assembly GCA_000404065.3 of Pinus taeda. Lineage (NCBI taxonomy): Eukaryota > Viridiplantae > Streptophyta > Pinopsida > Pinales > Pinaceae > Pinus > Pinus taeda. Next base: position 12,281 of record APFE030867261.1, read on the forward strand.
CCTATTACTAAGTGGATGGTCTCCCTCAACCAAGTGGAACACTTCCCCCAAAACTGCGCAATTCTCAAGGCTTAAATCCTTGACTGCATGCATGAGTTTTCTCTTTGAAAAAACACATGCAACTGATAGTCCACTATCCTTGACATTAATCTCAACTAGGTCTTTCTCATAATAGACATGCATGAGTTTCTGATGAGGGAATATTCAATTAACTGGAGTAGCACTAGTTGAGTGCATGCATGCATCAACTGAATGTTAAGTCTCTATTAGTTCCTCAAACAGTTTGGAACTGATTTAAATGGACTTAACTAAATAAACTAAGTTAACTAATTACAACTAAAATATAACTCGATCTTATGTCCTTAATTTAAGGGATAAATATTGCATGACTTGAGAAAGACTTCTAACTTGAATTTCTCCAACTAATTAACTTGAAATAAATAAATAAATTATTTCCAAATAGCTGTTAAGACTAAATTTGATTTTAATTCACAATTTAATTCAAGGAAAAATTAAATTGGAATATTCTTGTTTCCACATTTCAACACTCCCTCTCAACAAGAAACGGATTATCTGCCACCCCAATCCTGTCACTGTGGAACTTGAATTTACACTTTGACAAAGCCTTTGTCAAAATATCAGCATCTTGCTCCTCTATCGAAATATACTACAGCAACATGATCATCCCATCATCAACATCTTTCTTTACCTTGTAAAGCCAACGAGACCTCACAATTGACTTGCTCTATGGTCTCGGAACCATATCCCAAACATTGTTACCAACTATGGAGTCATACTCATCCACCATAGCATCAACCCAAATCAACTGTTGCACTCCTTCCTCAAAGGAAGATGGCTCGGTATCAACACATTCCCCAGCAAGGGCCATGTAACCAGTGTACCTCTAAGGTGACCTCCTCTGTCTACGTTTAGAAGATGGTGCTCCCACATTCTCTCTCACATCCTCCAATAATCTGTCAGCTTCTCTTGTGCACTTCTGTCCATCTCTGGAAGACTCTTCTTCAGTGGATGTCTCCACTCTTGGATTCTCTGCATGTGACTGCTCTGCATCAATCTATGGCTCCTCCTACTTAGTAACCAACAATTCCTCCATAGCTTGTAATTGGAGCTCCCTCTCAAGGGAAACTTGCATCACCTTCTACTCATCAAACTTGAGATCTTTGCTAACCACTATGCTCTAACTGGTAGGCAAGTACACTTGATAGTTGTAACGTGTATCAGTGTACCCCGCAAGTATTCCCAACTCTGTTTTTGGCTCAAGCTTCTTCTGTGCATCCTTTGTCACATGGTAATATACCGATTAGCCAAAGATCCCGAAGTGACCCACATCTAGTCTCTTACAGGAGAATGCCTCCTCTGGTTTCTTCATCCCAAGTATGCGATGCAGGCCTCTATTCTGCAAATAGACCACTGTGTTGCATACGTCAGCCCACGAGTGAAGTGGTATCCCTTGGTCATGCAGGATTACCCATGCTACCCCTACAATAGTTCTGTTCTTCCTCTTGGCCGCCCCATTCTACTGTGGGATATGAGGTGTTGTCAACTCTCGTTGAATTCCTTCCATTGCACAGAAGTCCTTAAACTCTTGAGAGACATATTCTCCATCGTTGTTGCTTCTTAAGGCCTCAATCTTTTTCCCTGACTCTTTCTTGACCAAATCTTTGAACTCATAAAACTTTGTGAAAGTTTGGTCCTTCTTCTGCACGAAATAAATCCAACATTTACGAGAATAGTCATCAAGGGAAATCACATAATACCTTTGCTTTATTGTGGATGTCATTGAGAATGGTCCACACACATTAGTATGAAGTCACTCTAAGATTTCCTCCACTCGACTGTCTCGGTCATGAAAGGAAGACTTGGTGTACTTTCCCAAGGTATAACCTTTTCATGTGTCAGCTTGCTCAAGTTTAACTTTGGGAAGTGTTGGTACCATTTCATTGCCATCCTTTTCTTCTAGAAACCCTTCATTTGTCTATATTTTTCTCCCATAAACCCCTCATATCCATCGAAATTGATTAATAAAAAGAATTATAGTTGTTAATTTAAATTAAATTTAATTTGTGAACTTTTATGTTAAAAATTAGGAATTTTCAACAAAAATTACAGGATGTCATGACTTCCTGTAAAAGGTTTATGATGTGACACATGGCATGGCAGGCAAATCAAAACAAACGATAGGAATGTGATCTAGAATGTGCATGCATGGCGAAAGATCGATTCAAAAGAAAATCTAACGCTCCTGGATACATGGTCAATGCTGGTCAAACCCAGCCTTTTTGGTCACAAAGGCAGCAAAAGCCATAGTTTCCCAAACTGATTTCATTTTGCTTTTGGAAATCGGTTTAGATTAGAAAGTTCAAAAATCACTCTTTTGTAAAAGCAGAAACATCTACATAATGTATGTACATTCTATTTAGAGGGACAATTAGTGAATATAGGATAGGAGACAAGCAGATAAAGACTGCGTATTGTATTGTCCAGAATGATTATTATCTGTGTGTACTATTTCCAGAACGTTGCTCTTGCATGTGATTTTGATCTTCAGAACTTAATTACAGTCACCGTTTTACTCCAACAATGATTATGCGTTAACATTCTGATCGCTTGAAGTTTCTTAAGTGTGCCATTGAAGCATGGACGGGCCCTACGTGGAGATTGGTATATTGTTAATTTCATTTCCATAGCGTTTTCAAATTTGAATAGTGTGCATAGTGTTTAATGTTATTTCCTTGTCTGTGAGTTTATCGATTTGATTAGAAATTGTTGAAAATAATATTCATGGTGATAGCCTGAGAATTTTATTGCTAGATCATTGAACAATATCTTGTAAAATATTTGATCGATCATTAGATTTCAAAGAATCTCTGTGAACTCTGTTTTCATGCATTTAAAATTTCAGTGTGCTTTTGATTTTGATAAATGCTTAGTGTGTTAGCTGGAAAGAGATTTTGTGGATAGTATCATTGTAAGAGGGTTGAAAACTCAGTCTAGCAACACGTTGTTTCTTTAGAACAGTTAGATAAATTAGATGGTCTGAGTGTTAAGGTGTGAGAGGAAACATATTTCAATCTCCTGTAAAGGATTGTTGTAGCCTGTCACAGCAGACACTTAGTTAGGTAGATGAGATCCTTTTATGTCTATAGACTTTAGACACGTGCCTCTAAGTTTACCTAGCTTGGTTGATATTAAATCTAGTCTTATCTAGCACCCTAGATTGGCCACTACATTTTGGCGCCGTTGCCGGGGAGGCGCAGTTAGAGAATTTCGAAAAAATAAACTATAAAAAAAATTAAATAAACAAAAACAAACAAAAACACAACATAGATTTGATTTTAATTGTCATTTTAGAAGTCATGTTTACTTATGCCTAGATCTATAGATAATAAAGGTAGATTCATAAAAAACCCCCATCCAAAAACTAACCTACCACCAGGAGCAGACCCTTTGGGAAAAATTGAACACACAACACCAACTGAGGAAATCAACATACAAAAATTATAGGATAAACACAAATCAGGCCAAAGACTTACACTTATTGAGAGACAAATCGTATTGGCACACGAATCATAGAAGAAAAATCTCCCCGAATCTTCTACAAAAAGAGAAAGTAGAAAAATAACTCAACAATCTCTAGAACAACTCTTTGGAATGAGTGACACTGAACACGCAATTAAATCACCAGAGGAATCTATAAAAATGGCTGAGGAAGGAGGAGGATCAGCAAGAAGACCCACTCCTGAACAACATCACGATCAAAGAGAGAAGGAACAGTCAACCTTTAAATTTCCTATTCACGAACCAGAAGACAATCATGATGAGGAAATAAAAATGAAAAACATACCTCCTTCTGTGTTACCAAACTTTTATGGCATGGCTTCAGAAAACCTAGATTCATTCTTGTTTGAGTTTGACATTGTATGTTGAACATATGGTTACACAGATGATGCCCATAGGCTTAGACTCTTCCCAGCAACATTAAAATCATCAGCACTAAGATGGTTCATGGGACTTGGTGAGCATGCAATAACTGATTGGGATGGCATGAGAAGAATATTCCTAAAGAAATACCAACCTTATTGTAGATCAAAAGATTCTAAAGATGATATCTTTAGGATGAATCAACAAGAGGATGAAAATCTAGAGGAGTACTTGGAACGATTTGCTTACAATTTACAAAAATCAAAACATCGATACATGACTCTTGATCTCATTCGAACAATATTTTTGAAGGGAATTCGAGAGAAATGCTTAGATGATCTTAATTTGATGGGAAAAGGTGATATTTCCA
>APFE030867267.1:0-10512 GCA_000404065.3 Pinus taeda
GTTTTTACCATGAGTTCATGAACCCTTCTTTCAAATTGATGGTTTCATGAACCCTTTGAATAACAAATTGCTATTTTTGGATTCGAAACTATTCACAAATTTGGTATAAAAAATTACACTTTGAAATTTAATATTGCCACTTTCACAATCAAAATTCATATTTTTTTAGGTTAGATTCAACCTTCTTAATCCAAATTCAATGAAAAATGGCTCTTCATTAAAAAAGAGTTATTCCAAGTAGAATGTGCAAGCACCAAATAAAACTAAACAAAAAAGTAATCAAAATCTAAAAAAGGCCTAAGAAAGTTATCAAATCAAAGTCAGTAATTAATTAATTAATTAACATCTTGATTTTCTCATTTTAAGTTACAATAAACTTAACCTAAATGTAAACCATAGTTGAATTTCCCTTTCCAAAATTTATATTTGAACATATCATGTTAATAAACCAATGTGAAGACGAAGGATTTTGGAAACTTATATTTTTTAGGGTTTAAAACATGTAAGTGTACACATCCACACTACATAAATGATTCTTTAAGCAACTAGTACTCTTTAAAATATTTCCAATAATACACAATATCCATGGTTTTTCCTCTTACTGATTCATTACAAATTTAATGATTTTTTTATACTCAATAAAACATGATTATTTGATATGCTAATGTGAGGGTGCTTTCTTATCATTAATAAAATTTCTATATAAAACAACTTCCTTACACAATATATCATTCCACCATTTTGTACTCTCCAAAATATTTTCAATAATATATCACTGGCATAGTTTCACCTCTTAGTGATTCATCGACCACTTTTGCAATGCTAATATATAAACAAAAGAAATCAGAATGTTCACGATCACCCAATAACCATGAAGTGACCCACAAGTGACCCAACCCACATTTAAACGAAGAACCCAACTTACATAGTCAATCCACACACTAAACCCCATGCATTTAATCTTCTGTTAGAAAATGACGCATAAAACTATCCCTACAAAGTGTGTCAAACATGTAGATACATAGCATGACAAGGAAATAATGTAAATAAATATACATGATGACACAAATTATAAGTAAAGGTTATAAATTTAACATTAATGTAAGTCATAGTCACGTAGCATGATGCAAGGTGATGTAGAACATTGCAATTATATTTGTTCGTAAAGTATAACAAGACAATTTGATGTAAACCATAATGCCAATATTGAGGCAAAAAAAATTAGGATAAGGTTTATGCATTTCAAGCAACCTTATTAGTGCATTTGTGATTCATAAGTATGATGTTAGAACATCATATTATAGTAGTTGAGTTTGGTGTAACAACTACTTGCGTAGATAATTATGAGCACTCTTCTACATTAAATTGATTAAAAAATGTATTAACTGAAATTCGAAATTAAGAATTTTGAAAATACTAATGATGGGTTGAATAATCTTTACTACCATATGAAATGTTTAGAAATTATTTGCATGCCACAATAAAATGACTAAATGTAAACTTAACTATCACTCAACTTAACTCGCTAGGTACTTGAATAATGTTTTCATTTTGTAGAATAGCCTGATTGTTATTTTTTGAAATTTTATTTTCGACTATATCACATATTATATTATTTTTTCAATATATTCTCAAAAATATAATCTAATTATTGCGTCGAGAGGTGCTTTACAACCTAGTATAGGGGTAGACATGTTAACATCAATGTTTAACATTTAACATTTTTATGTTGCCTCATTCAAAAAATAATAAAAAGTGTAATATAGAGCCGAGTATGGTGGAGATGTTGTAGTGTAAACATTTAAATCTTGGCTCAATTAATAATAAAAAATTAAAAGTAATAAAAATAATAAAACTCAATTTGTTATATTGTAATTTTGTTTGCAGTGAAGCTTAGCCTCTCTAACTCAAGTTAGAAATTATGTCCTAGGAAAAATTGCATAAATAATTTTAAGTTACATTGGTCAATGCTAAATTAATAACGATTGATAGACAAATCATTCTGTAGTCTTGATTTGGCAGTAACTAATAAATTGAGATTTGAAGTAGATAAGTAAATTGTTTGCTCAAGCAGAAGAACTTGCATAAATCTTGATGGGTAGTAACCACTAGTAAGTTTACACATTTACAAATTATGATGGGAAATAATTGACGGTAGATATGTTATTTACTTGAGTATAAGTTATTTTCAAGTATTTTGTTTTTGGATGGGTTTCCTACAAAGCTTAAGAATAAAAATCACAACACAAATATTTAAAAATCATGCATGAATATTGCAATCCATAAATTATGGCATAAAATATGTTGGCAACTATCCACATGGCATTATATTGTGCAAAGGATGCTAATTAGACCTTCAAGTTATGGTCCAATCAAATGTTTGAAAATTATATTTTTTAATAGTATTGGAAAAAAAATATTTATTTTTCAAATTATAGATTATAATTTGCATTAGTCAATTTGAAACTAATAACCATATTTAAATTTAATTAATAAGCACATTAAAACTTGATACTTACAATAAAATTACAATATAACATGTTTCTTGACAATGGATATCCACTTCTGCTTTACCATGGATACTATTAACTTATAAACAGTTTTTGTTACAATACCATGGCTTATCAATACCACATGCCCAAAAAATATAACTTATTTCACAATAAAAAAATAAAATGTAAGGTATTTTAGACATTACATATAGCATTGATTACATAGAATGAAAATTCTCCATCATATGGATGGAGAGAGAGAGAAAAAAAAGAGAAGGGGGGCGGAAGAGAAGGAGACAAGGACGGAGATAGTGACAAAGATGGAGTGAGAGAGAGAGAGAGAGGGGGAAGCATAAGAGAGAGTGAGAGAGGAATGAAGAGAGAGAGAAGAGAGGGACATAGACATAGGGAGACGTGGAGGGGGAAGAGAGGGGGCAGAAAACAGAGACATAGAGAGTTAGAGGTAGAGAGAGAAGGAATGACGAGGGAGAGATGGATAGAGAGGGAGAGAGGAGACGAGGGAAGACAAAGAGAAGGAGAGGGAGAGAAAGGGAAGGGAGAGAGGGATATATAGAGATGGAGGGGGCAGAGAAGGAGAAAGAAATAAGGAGACAATGAGGGAGATATTGATAGAATTGGAGGGTAAAGAGAGACAAATTAGGGGGGGAAGATTTAGGAGGGTGGGAGAGAAAGGTAGAGAGGGAAATGAAAAGAGAGAGGACTTAAGAGAGGGAGGGAGAGATGGAGGGAGAGAGGGAGGGAGAGAAGGAGAGATGGATCCAACCTAGATATGGTGTGTGTATAAAAACCATCCTAGATCCAACTTAAACATGGATCTATCAAGCATCAAGGGGGATCAAATCTCTTTTCACTTTAAAAGAAGTTTGTATCTCAAGAGCCTTGATCCTTTTTGGTGCTGATAGATATAAAGTTAAGATGTATCTAAACTGGGTAAAATTTAAATAATTTGAAATTTGATCTTTCTCAACACTGAAAATGTAAAGTTAAAAAGTGTGTCTAGACTAGTTTAAAATTTAAACAATTTAATTATTTTGAATAAAAAAAAAATTAAAAACATAATATAAACAAATAAGTTATTATATTATAAAAATAATATTAACATAATCCAAATATACATCATAACCAATAAAACACCATTTTCGCTACATAGTATTTTAAATTTTTTATTCGATAAATAAAATATAATTTAAAAACACATGAACAACATCATGAGACATTGTTGTTCAAATAAGAAAAATATGTGAGAAAAAATGTATTTATATAAAAAAATATTCTATATAAAATGTAATAGTTTCCCGTTATAATTAAGACAAAATTTGTGAATAAGAAATTGGCTATGAAATAAAAAAAATAATGATGTAGTTGACGTTAAATATTAACTTATGTTATTGTGAAAGGAAAGTTAGGAAGTTATTTGTTCACACGTTCCGTTTGGAAGAAGATGACGACAAATAATTAGAATCTGATCACTATACCAGGCCCACTGTTAATCTCAGAATCTATGAAGTTTCTCTTTAGTATTAGCAATTTCTGATACACTGACTCAAAATTGTTGATTAATTGCTCATGGAAAATGAATGGTAAGAGATTACCTTTGCCTGCCCTTCCATTTTTTAATGAATTTTGCGTCTTCCCATTTACTTAGTGGGCCAAGGATAAATGACATTATTATCTCATTGATCATGGGTAGAAAAATAATAAATGGCATTTAAGGATTTTGTTTTGATGCTAAAAGACATTAAATATTAGGAAGATAATAATTGGGGTTGGAAAACATAAGTATGGGTGTAGCTTAATTGATAGATAAAAAAGATTTTTTAGTATTTTATATTTAATTTTTTTCAAAAAAATCCCTGGTATATGTTTTAAAATTATAAATATTAAGTTGTTTAGGGAATTTGTAATTGATTGTTTTAGCGTTTTAAAGGCCTTGAGTTTATTTATATCTTTAAAAGTGTATTTTAAAACAATAAGAAAATCAGAAATCTGACTTTATATTGTCAATTCTACCCAAAAAACTATTTCATTTATTAGTTAATTATACATTAAAATATATGTACTATTTAGATTTAACATATTGAAAAATAATATTTATAATTAAATTTAATCTCAAATTGTATTATTTAGTATTAAATGTAAAATAATGTGTTATTAGTATACTAAATATAAACAGATAATAATTAAAGTTAGAATTGTTACAAAATTATGTCACTTAAATATTAAATATCAAGGAAATAATGATTATGATTAAAAACATTTTATTAGGTATAAAATTGTTAAGTAATATAAATTTGTGCCATTAAATATTAAATATAAAAAGTCATAAATAAAAAAATCCGCAAAAAATCATAACCTTTTATTGAGGTTTATAAAAAGTTATATGAGTACATACCTAAAATATTCAACCATTTGGCAACAAATAGAACATAAATGAAAGCTGGGCTTCAAAGAAAGTAAATCTCCAACCCAAAACAATCAGAGAGAGATAAGTATGTCAAATAGTTATGGAAGAAAACAAAACACCTAGTCTAAACATATGACCCAAGTAGTACCTACTACTTTGCAAATAGCATATATATATATATATATATATATTATATATATATATATATATATATACTACAACCTAATAAGATATGTCCAAAAACCCAAAAAACAACATATATGGAAAAGCAAGAAATATGCGTATCATATGAATTCTGAAAAAATGATGCTGATAAGAGTGTTATGTCCCTTCTATTGATTCACTTATTCGCCAAGAGCCCTGATCTTGTCTAATTCCCACTTTAGATAAGGTATTTGCATCTACATTGTGTTCCTTGTATATGTGACCACAAGAAACAAAATCAAAAGATGATTTTAGTTGTAATAGTTCTTCTAAAATAGGTAGAAAAGATATGATCGTGGTGTCTATCGACAACGTTGAACCAATTTATCACATTTAGAGTGTCTCCAAATATTTGTAAAGAATTGCATCCCATCTCCAGAGCCCAACGCAAAAGTAATTTCACGGTTAGAATCTCTGCGAAGTTATTTGTCCCCCTTTCGAAACCTATTTTTAATTTTAGGTGATGTGACTTGTTGAGGTGAAGAGCTATACCTCCACCACACATTCCTTGTTCATTCCATACTCCATCGAAATAGGCCCAATGGATTTCATAGTTTATATCATCCACCATTAACACCCTAGGGTTTGAGATTTATTCCTTCGCTAGCATTAGAAAGTAAATCGTTGTAATTTTCGATGTAATGAGGATTGGTGCCAATACCTAATCCCTGGAAATTTCCTTGTTCCTCGCTAACCGAAATCCCCAACATAAAAAAATAGGGATGTTTCTGTACAAGTTGTCTCGATCCAGGCCACACCATGATTTTGATGTTTTTGAAAAATGCAACAATAAATTCTCAATTTGATTTTTACTTGATTTAATTGAGAAAAATTGAATTTCCTCATCAACATACAACTTGGATGATGTTAAATTGTGTGACATGGCTTGTGTCACCCAATTTACTCAGTAAATTCGATTTGGAGGAGTTAGAGTTTAGTTTTGCATGTGTGATGTCTGATTGGTAATTTGTAGCAATCAAGATCAGCTATCTCAGGTTGTTACTAGTTAAACTAGTTCCAACCTTTGGAGGAACTAGTGGAAGGTTAGTTAAGAAGTGGAACTTCATTCAAACTCAGTGATCATCAAGTTAATTGATTAATCAACCCAAAATATCTAGTGCACATAGAGAATTTGAGTTACCTAGTTGAGGTGGAGAATCCCATGATTTCGATGTTTTTGAAAAATACATCAATAAATTCTCAATTTGATTTTTCCCTGATTTACTTGAGAAAAATTTAATTTCCTCATCAACAAATGATGTTAACTTTTGTGACATGGCTTGTGTCACCCAATTTACTCAATAAATTCGATTTGGAGGAATTAGAGGCCAGTTCTGCATGTGTGATTTCTAATTTGTAGCAATCAAGATTAGTTATGTCAAGCTATTTTCAGTTAAACTAGTTCCAACCTTTGGGGGGACTAGTAAAAATTCAACTAAGAAGTGGAAATTCATTCAAACTCAATGATCATCTAGTTAATTGATTAATCAACCCAAAATATCTAGTTGAGGTGGAGTTTCCAAGGTAGTGTAACATCAGTTGTAGACTAGCCTTGAGTGTACATGTGTTGCATGTAGTCAAATGACCAACATAATGGAATTGCATAATTTAATTGACGAAATTTCCTAAATAATAGGGTCTAGTTCCTCGAGGAATAAAGCAAGGAAATAGGAGTTGAAGCCAAGGTAAGATTTGACTAAGTCTGGGTCGGAGGCCTTGAGTGAGCAGAGAGATAGGTTTTACACCTGCAGGGTGAGATCAGTTGAGAAAAGCATGTATAATACATCTCTATTCATTTGATTAAGGCACGTAGAAATTGGGGATTTTAGCATATTTCTTTCCCCAGATAAAAGTATTTGTTGCATGTGTGTTATTTCTTCTTGCATGTCTAATATTGTTGTTCTAAATTGTGAAATAATGTCCACATAGCAGTAGTGTAGGTTTGTGTCTTGTGATTTTGATTAAAAAATCAGGAACAGTTGAAAATATACAACCTGATTTCTACATGGTATCAAAGCTTGATTCACATTATAGCAGGAAATTCAAAGTTCTTTCTTAGAGGTTTGAATTTGAAGATAAGTGTCAAATCTGAGAAGATGGCCTTCAATGGAATAAGGCTAGAGTATGCCTTGGAAGTAACCTCTAATTTTGTTGCATGGAAGGACCACATTGAGGTAGTATTGGATGACAGTGGATTGCTAGAATACATCAAGACAAATGTTTCAAAACCTCAAGCATCTAATACCCAGAACCTTGCTCAATGGAAGAAATATGGAATGAAGGTGAGGATAATAACCTTGGATGAAGTACAGGATTATATTATCTCGAATCTCCATGGAAAATAAACTTTGTTCGTGATGTGGAAAGAAATGATAATTGTTTGACAATAATAGTGACCATCGGAAGCCGATACTCAAGGATTAATTTTGAAGCATCAAGATGTAAAAGAATCAAACAATTCCGTAGTATCTAAGCAAGCTTACGCCATGTCATGATGAACTTGGCAAGGTTAGTGTTAATGTCCCTGGAGAAGACTTGGTAACCTAAGCCCTTTTAGGCATTCCCAAGAGTTGGCATAGCTATCAAGATTCCGTGAATGGGAGGGAGAAAATATGGAGTTGGAAGCACTTATGGTATGATTTGGTACAAGAGGAAATAAGCCAAAAGACTAGATATGGGACTTCATCCAAGGGTGAGGATGAAGAAAAAATTTCATTACCTGGAAAGGAAAAGATCGAAAAAGGTAAGAAATCCCAATCCAAACCAAAATCTAGTCAAGGGGGAAAGAAGAAAGATTTGTCAAAAAATAAATGCTTCCATTTTCATGAATTTGATAACTATGCAACGAAGTGTCTACACAAGAAGGAAAGCAAGAAGACCTCTGGAGGAGGGGCAAGTTAAGCTTTGGCTTCACAGTTCAAGCTTGAATTTACCCTTGTTGCATGTATGGCCAACCCTGTGATGGGGAGTGTGTTGTACTTGGACTTAGGTGCATCATTCCACATGACAAGAAATAGAGATTTTTTCAGTCACTTGGAGGAGAAATATTTGCAGATACACATCAATATGGGGGATGACGGAAGCTATAGCGTGACCAATATTAATGCAGTTACTTTCCAGAGGGAGTTGTTAGGTTCCTATACTAATAGGAGTCATAATTCTGAATGACTAAGGTTAAGCCTTGTAATAATGTACATACCTTTGCTTTCTACAAATGTTTTCCATATTAAAAATTAAAAAATGTAAATAGGGTATGTCGTAAAAGAAATATCAAAGGACAAAAAGAAGAAGAGAAGGTCAACAAATGAAAATATATGAACCCCAAAAACAAAAAGAGACCATGAAAGTGTGCAAGTCTAAATGCCACTATTATTTTACTTCTTCTGCAAATAATGGTTGTGTGCAGCTTGTCATACATGCAACAACCCATGGTAATCAAACTGTTTAATCTTGGTTATTTCATGCTTTGAATTTTATGTTTATAGTTAGAGAATAAAATCTAACCAAACAACTTAATCCTGGTAGATCATTAGATAGGTAGAGAAAATAAAAGGAGCTCATCAACTTAATCTGAGCCCTTGGAAGATATAAGGTTAGAATTAGATATTTAATTTCTAAAAGAAAAGGGAAGAAAAGGGTATGCTAGCCTAAATGCACCCACATAAAAATAAGAATAAAATGTTAGGGTAAGTAATGGGTAAGTAGAAGAAAGGTTGTTGAAGTATAAAGTTGATTGGATCAAAACACAGTCATCATGCTTAGACATATGTGCTAATATGTATGATTAATTATGAAGGAAAAAGAAAAGGTTTACAAGTTAATTTAATTAACTCCCCCTCAGTCATTTTTTCCCCTATACTTACAAATTTCCTATCCACAAGCATGTTCTAGTAATTTTAATCCTTCAAAGTCAAAGAGGCTCAGAGCATTTCTATGACTTTTGATGGGACCAAACTCTCGACTTAATGACTTATGGACATTAAGTGCTAGAATTCCCTTCACTAAAGTCATTTGCCTTCATTACCCTAATGAAACCCCTTTTCCTATTGTTAAACACCATTTTCCTATGAAAAGTAAAAATCCCATGTTAAGTCCCATTTTCGCTCAAAAACCCACAAAAAGGCGTTATCCTAAGTAGAAGTGTTAAATGATTATGTCGGGCATCACAATAAACAAATCGCGCCTAAAAAACATATTTTACACTATGCATAGTGTATTTTACATTCTCGCACATTCATTTCATATTAACATGCTAACCTAATGTATTACCTCCCCGATATACTTTTTCTCGTATATTAATTAAATCCCATAAATAAATACCCCCAACCCTTAGTTTAAATATAAACTATAGTTGACCCTATTAATATACGCTAGCGTGATGAACCTAAGCTAACCTTGTCATTAAGCCCCTCTCGATCATTTTAAACCCGTGATTAAATCTTAAATGATCACAATCTTCTATAATTAAAGCCCCTAGGACCCCTTAAATCTCATTTCATTTCATCTGCACACCTCCCTCACCCGACTATCATTCGATCACCATCCACCTCATCCGACAATCCACATCCATATCAGCCGTGTTTTATGGCCGACCATTACCTACCCGATAAAGCGGTTTTCCCTCAAACCCCAACTGCTATGTGGTAGACGTGAAGGTAGATCAGGTGACCCCTCCCAAATACCACCTTCACCAAAAAAGTGGTGTCATGGCCTAGGAAACCGCTTCCCCGCATAAGACAAGACCATCATTGTTCGCTTAACTAATCTCTCGCCAAATTTAAAAAGTTTCCCGTTAAAACCCTGAAAACCCTCCTTTTCATTCCTTTTGCCCCATTTCACATTAAAACCTATCACACCCTTTCGGCGCCACCCTGAACCTCTACAACACAATAAGACCTTTGATTACTTTCAAAACATTGCCACGACTCCTTCCCCACACATCCCTGTGCGATAAAGACATCAATTGCCTTTCTAGCCCACCTATGTTTTCTTAATGATTGTTTTATTTTGCAGGTAATTAGCATAAGACCAGAGCTTGGATAAACAATTTCGATACTAGTCACAAAACTTGTTTACTCCAAGACTCGGAAGGAAATCTATTAAAAAACCTTCATTCATAAGAAGAAAACTTTTATACACAGAACGGAGAAAAAATCATTCACATAGAGACATTGACTGTTAAAACAAAGGAACCAGACAGAGCATACAGTCAAAAGGAAAACATATCAAACCTATAGAAATTCGATCAATGTCCATTACCATATGATGATACATATTAAAAACTAAATGATTTAACGTTAAAATACACACTAAAGAGTTAAAATGTACAGTAAAAGTAAAAACACAGTAAAATATATTGACATGTCATCAAAGTAAAAGTGTATCAGATGA
>APFE030867272.1:0-10730 GCA_000404065.3 Pinus taeda
TAGGTAAACATAGAACAAGATAAATCTTAGTATTGACTAAGCACTTATAGTCACTAAAAATATACTATGTTGGATGCCAAAGAAATAGACCTGGTAGGAATGGCATCTAGTAGAGTAGATTTAGAACAAACTAATGTGCTCAAATAAAGAGATAATAGTAAAAAATGTTGAAGAATCCAAGGCATAATTTGAAAGTGTAGAAAATAAATTGAATTATTATAGGGAAAGAAACACAATATCACCAAATTTTTAAATATGCATTTGAGATCCATGATGAGTTAAGCCTAGTGTAGATACATTTATATACAAAAAGTACAATACTTCTATGGACAATGTTGAGATGCACATGATCTTTATAATTAAATTAAAAAATGAAAAATCCAATAATAAAGAGCATGAATTCAATTTGACTTAACAAAAGAATACGAAGCTAATGTTGGGGACATTGTGCCTAGAATTACTCATACAAATGAAAAGGATATCCTTAGGGTTAATATTGGCTTGAAAAAATAGAGGAAATATTTCCAGAAGGCATGGAGGGACATTCACATAGAATTTGGGGATTGTGTGAAGCCATTGCAAGTGACAAAAAAACTTGTAAATAAATTTAATCTCCCATTCTTCGGTTGAAGTGGTACTTTCTACCCTCAAGAGGAGGTTACAAAAGCTTTAGAGGATGGAATTCAACCAAAAAGAGATGTCATTTGATCTATCCCTAACATATATAAAGCATGTGTGAGAGACTATATAGAAACCGTAGGTAGATAAATATATTTATTAAACTCATTTTTTTCCAAATTTAGAGAAAAGTGTATAGAAGGTAGAGTGAAACATTTTCTTATTTAAAAATAAGTATAACACATAATATATAATGAGTTCACAATATTGAAAATGCTTTTGAGACTTGAAATATTGTGTGAAGAAATATGTAAAATAAAATATAGAAGACTCCAAAAGTTAGGTATAAAATGTGAAGGATCAAGCAATTGAAATATCTAGACTTCCTCTATCACATTTTTTGTATGAATAGGATCAAAGCCACTTATAATGTGTTTTTTCTTCACAATATATACTAATTTACTATTAATTGAGAAACCTATTGGCCATATTTTGAGACTGATATTGCCATATGCTTTTGGTTGAGGCTATTATTTCTTGTTCATATGATCCATAAATTGTTGTGTATATTCCATTGGACAATTAGTCACAACAAATTCGATACAACAATATTTAACAATCCAAAATATACACTATTAGGGTTTTATTTCTCTTTATATTTTTGGATATGTAGAACATTGTTAATTATGTATGCATGTAAATTAAAATTATGATAAAAATAGAAAACATTGAAACAAAAACTCACAAACCATGATTTGACATGAGATGTAGCCTGCGAAACCCTTTATGGAGAAAACCCATCTAGAAGGTGAGGCCACTCTACTCTCTTTCTCTGGATAGAAAACGTTTGTGACTACAAAGAAGTATGGAATGTGGCCCATGGGATACTACCATGCACAAATCCTCTCTGCATTCTCTTTATGTTACTCCTCTCATCTATTTTTTGTTCATTTATGGAACTAATGCACTCTAAAAGAATGGAGCCTCTTTTCATCTTAGTGGCCCAGTTACAACACAACTCGATAAACTACTAGTGGTTAGATTTGAATACATCAACACTTAACTAAATTTACAATATGGACTTTTCTCAAGTCTTATTCACCATAATTACATGGCTAGCCCCATTTCCATGAGTTATGAGGGGTGAAAATAAGAAGGTCAACTTTAGAGTGGCATAACTTTTGCATACATACTCTAATTGATGTGATTCTTGCATTGTTAGAATGGTATTTGTGTGTATAGTATGAAAAAAAGATGTGATGTGAAAGTAGAAAATTGTTAACCCCAAAAAATGTCATTTGATGCCTCAAAATTCTCCTGGGAGATTCAAACCCCAATTTTCCAAACTAGGTCTCATTGGTAAAAATGGTCCTATGAGTTGATTCCTCCACTTTTCCCACCATGAAAGAATCAATATGGATGATAAAAAGTAAAATGATCTAATCTGGATCATACCTACCCATTTTGGGAACCTTTTTGTCCTCAAACGCTTCTACTAAATGAGCTAAGGAAAACTTTCCTCTGCCTTCTCTCGAGTGTACCATTTAGCTTTACTTGGAAGTTGTCCTTTCAACCCAATCTTCCAAAGGTCATGTTTCCATTGCCTTGTAGTTTAAGACCTATTCTTAAGCATCTAATGTAAAATATTCTATATATGGTAGGATATGTTCCTCTTCATGATCTAGCATGGAAGGATCATAGAGCTTAAGATTCTCTACATTCACAACTAAGTAAATGTGTATGTATGGGGGTAGACTAAGTCCATAGGAATTATATCCCACCTTTTCCAGTATATCGAAGGGACCGTGTTATAGAGTATTGATTTTATTACTAGGACCCTGTATCCTCTCCTTGTTCAATTGTAACCATCATATATCTCCCACAAACAAATTCTTTGTTATGTGTTGATCATAACTAACCTTGGACTTTTCATGTGAATTATGTAGTGTATCATGTACCTGTAAGTGGATTTTTCTGATCTTTCCTACAAAATTTTCATCCCTTAAGGAATCTCCTATAATATCCTCCCCTATTACTTTGTGTTTCCCATATGAAATATACAAAGTTTAAGGTGGAAAATATCCAAAGAAAGTTTCAAATGAGGACTTACTAGTAGAAGTGTGGACTACTTTTTGGCATTGTAGTTTTGGCATTAATGTCAATAGGTTCATGGTGTTGCTTGTCATGTGCATGTGTGATGGATGTTTGGCTTGATGGTCATGTTAGTTGGAAATGATGTCAACATTCTTATGACTAGACCTAGTGGAGGTGATTTCGAGATGGATTCCACATGTGATGATTGGATTGAGGTTGACATGTTGTGTTGATTAAAGATCTTGTTGCTGTAGGTGGTTGGAGAGCTATTATAGGTGTTGCATATGTCTCTACATCTCTTGGAGACATTACATATGATGCTACATGTGTTGAGATGAGATTTCATGTGTTGGAGGTGCTTCTACCATTTATGGAGGAAATTGGATGACATGATGTTGTTGTTGCAGGAGTTGGAGATGTTTCCACAAGGGTTAGAGATGTTTCTACATGTGTTGGAGGTGTTTGAACAGATTGTGGTTGTTGCTTGAGGAGCTGGACATGTTGGTCTTGGTGATAAGGTTGGTAGATTAGGGACTACTTATCATTGATTTGTTGTAGTTCTTGGCCTATGTCATCAGTTACAAACTTGTTATAGAGGCTTGGAGGGATGTTTAGGAGCTTAAGAAGATGATCCATTAGCTAGCAGAGGTCTTGTAATAATGTTTCCATGTTTTTCTTTAGCTATTTCCCTCGTCACATGGAGCAAATCCTGTGGGAGCAGCTGAAAAGCTCGAGTCGTTGGTAGACAGGCCTATTGGAGAGAATGTGATGTTCTGGTCACATGGAGCCACTTTCATGCGTGCAATTGAGAATTTGAATGATTTTTTCTCTGGATTTCTCGTGTTGGTCAGCTAAATTTTGTGTTGCAGCAACATTCTTATTCAGAATTTTTCACTTTATCATACGAAAATTTTGTGGGGCCTCCATAAGTTAACTAAAGTTGAAGATATGAAAAGGAAAGTGGAGTTAATGGTTTGATAGAGTCAATGAGTTAAATCCAGATCAACTCAAGCATATGAACAAAGTTTTGAAGCCCATTAGTTCTTGGTAAGTATTGAGTTGAGCATCTCAATTCATCTCTATATTAGAGAAAGCTCAAAGCTAGTATGGTTGAGTCTTTTGTGTGTTGAGTGAGCGTGAGTGTGGATGATTATGTGCAAGATACTAAATTGTCTAGTGCATAATTTTTTGAAGCAGTTTGTAGTTGTAATAGCAGTGAATTGAAATATGTTTTGGCCATCATATTTAACCATTGAGTGAGGTGTTGAAGTGTGGATTGGAGAATTGTTTGATGAGGTTTTGTGGCAACTAGTGTTGTTTGGAGATTGTTTTCTCCTATTTTATTCTTTAGTTTTTATTGGAGATTTTGATTAAGAATGATGGTGTTGTTGTGATGTTCATGTTGAGCGAATTGGGAATCCAGTGTGAAATATTATGAAATGAGGCTCACATGGAGGAAGTGAAGGCACAAAGGCTTCATAATATATAGTGACTTGGCAGATTCAGTATAAGGAACATATTTATCCATCCAATATGAGTTGGATAGTCTAATGGTAGTTTGGCGACGATCATTGATCATGGCAGCCTTCAGCAGATGGTAGTCCTTAGATCTGAGAGAGAAACAAATTTCATTTCTGATAGATGCCAACATACTATGAAAGAATTCAAGTCTTCCAGCTTCTGGGAGTAAGCGTATCCATGTGAATTTTGTTCACCAAATTAATAAAATATATTGAGCAATGCAACAGTAACGGGTGGTTTTTTTCCCTTGGAGAGGGTTTTCCACCAAACATAGTTGTGCCCATTATATTGATTAATTTTATGGTTTCATGTTTATTTTTAATGCTCTGGTCTCTACTTGTGTGTTTTAGTTTATGCATGGTTAAAAGATTAATAATTTGGAGAAAAATTTTATAAGTGCCTTCATTACTGATTCACACCCCCCGTGCCTTATCAGTAGTTATTTAGTTTCCAACAATTCGTATCCGAGCGGGGCTCTTGTGCGCAACTTGATCACTAGAGAGTGGATCTTCAATTTTTTGGTAGAATTTTTGCAAATTCCCAAAAAGGTTCAACAATGAATTCTAGTACTTCACAAAGGTAAATTTGCAACATGGAGAGTGAATTTTGATTCATATTTTTTATTCGTTGATGAAGATATTTTTCTATCAGTTGAGTATGGAATTAAAGATGAATATAATGATATGGATAAAATGATTATTTTGAATAGTATTTCAAAATATGATAGCATGAATGTGAAGCATTGTTTGACTGCCAAAGAAATGTTGGATAAGTTGCAGAACTTGTATCTTAGAGGAAAATTGCAATTTTTAGAGATGTAAAAATGCAAAGGATTCTACTTTTATTGCAGTAACAAAACAATCCTCCTCACAAGAATATGAAGGCACTAGTGATTGCATTGATATATCAAGCATCAATCTTGAAGAAAAACAAGAAGAGATTAGTTGAAAAAAAAAATGAGCAATCCAACGTGAAGGAACTAGAAGCAGAGATTCAAAGACTCACAGCTGAAAATAAATACCAACAAATGCTATTGAAAAATGTTTGATGAAAAGGAGTGTACATAGAAAGAAGAAATTTAAAATTTAAAAACCAAACTACAAGAAGGAATGAATATGGAAATTGGAATGAGGAAGCAATACATGAGCTAGAGGATGAGTTCCAGAAATTAAAGGTTGAAGAAAAATCTGCAAGAGAAGAAATAGAGAGGCTCAAAACTAGTGCTTGAGCATCTATAAGAAAATCAATAATTAATGGAGGAGCTAGTGATAGAAAAATACTAAAGAATTGACAACAAAATCACAAGCCATGCATGAAGCAGAAAAATAAGAGGAAGCTAAAGTAGAAGAATAGAATAGGGAAGTGTTATATGTGGAGTTCATGGACACATGGCAACAGTTTACAAAAATGGAGAGATTAATCTCTCGCATCAAAGGGAGTGGCCAAAGGAGAAGCAACATCAATAATGCATGTAAAGGAAATATCTATCTATTAGGTATAATATTCCCTTTTATTGTTATTGTTTCTCACGCAATGATTTTGGCCATAGGTCTATTAATTGTAGGGAACATGCAAGGAATGTAAATTATACCAATAAAATACATCAACCTACTCCTCTATTCCTTGGTCACATAATATGTTTTATGTGCGACAATATTGGCCATAAGGCCTAGGATTGCAAGTTGTCGATGTGTTTTAGGAGATCCAACCAGAGAAAGGAGAATATGCAACATAAACTGCATAACAAGAAGAAGGATCAACAGATGAAAGTTTGAAGGAGAAAAGAGCAGGAAGAAAATTCCACCCAAAATTGAGGCCTACATGGCCTCAGGGGGAGAATATCGTTGCATAATGAGTTGCATGTAGATATTTTAATTGTACAATAATATCAGAGAGTGTACATGAAGAAAATTTTGCATATTGTAGGAGATGCATGTGTTCACGGGGAGTCCTTGAGTTTTGAAGTGCACTTCAATTTTTTGATCTATTTATATTGGAGTTTGATTTTAGTTGATCAAACATTCAGGGGGGAGCATTTTCTAGGTGTGATGGGGGATCACACATTCAGGGGGAGCATTTGTGCTTCCAAATGGACTTGCAGTTGTTGCCATCATGCTTACTTTGGAGGATTTTTATTGTGCTTATTTATCATGAGTGTGTTGCAAGAATAAAGTTTTTGATGTTGCTTCCATATAGTAGCAAGATCATATGTTTTGCATGATATAGGTGATGTTTATGTCATATGTTTTCATGCATGTGTAGCCGCTATGGATATTAGAGGATGTGTTAGAGTTGGCTCATCTAGATTGTGCACATTATGGCTCATGATCTTTATTCTAGATTATTTATAGTGTTGCTCATGTGTTGTTGTCTAGATGAGATATGAGAAGGATGATTGTTGTTGCTCATGATTTAATGCATGCTGATGGATGAGATATTGTGCATTCATATGGATGATTTATGGTGGTAAATATATTGTGTCTCATATATTGAGTATACATGTTGTTTCCAGTGATGTTTTGTTGCTCATTCATTTGTTGCTTATGCCTCATTGATGATATGTTTCTCACCTATGATGAGGAGATGATGAGTTTAGTGCTACAAATAGTGCTATAATGTAGGATCTTATGCTATTGTTTTTGCTGCTACCTGTTGATGTGTTGCTCATAATTTGAGTTGATGATATATTATGTTGATGGTTGTTGAGGATATATTTGTTGATGTTCTATGACATATTCCTATGTTGTTTCTACCAGTTGATTTTTTTATTGATTCACATATGGAGCATTGTTGATGCTAGTTATTATCATGATTTTGTTGCAGGATCTCTATTGATGGGATGGTGATGGCCAAGTTGTTGAGTGGCCATGCATTAGGATATGTTGTGGTTAATTCTTCTATTGATGTTGCGACACATTGAGAACATATATTATTTCTCATTGATGCCATGTACTCATGTTACATCATGTTTTTGGCATGTATAGATGAGAGCACATGTATGTATAGATGTAAAATCTATGTATTATCATTATTTTATCTTTTGGCCACATTTCTCATGGAGAGACACATGGTGTCTAGTATGTCTTGGCATTATCTATGTATGGGTAAATGGGTGTACAAGTCATGTTATATGTTGAATATATTTGATGTATCCCCACTATATTTGGGTGCATTATGTAAACTTGGATCCATAGAGTCATGGTTGGTGATAAGAGTGCTTATAGAGGAGTCATGCGTCAGTCTTGTGTATTTGTCACAACCATGTATTTTCTCCATGAAGCATTGTATGTATTGTAATTCATTGTGTATCTTGTCCAAATTCAGTTGGAGTCATGGTTCGTGAGTAGTAGCCTATTACACTTGGTGAGGAGGCTTATTGCAATAGGAAGATGGGTTGCTTCAGCAAGAAAGAGAGTGTAATTATAACCCCATTACATGCTTAGGGGGATTATGTTGATTTTCAAAGATTGCAGACATGTTGGCAGTTGGTTTCCTTGTTCCACATGCTTGTTTTCAAGAGATACTTCTTGGTTTGCATCAATATGGTGTTGAGTATGATATGGAGAGCACTTCTCTCATTCGGCACATTATCGGCATTGCCTTCAGTGTTGGTACATTGCCCTTTGCCATTGATGTCAAAGGGGGAGAGGATTTGGATGGATAGAGATTGTTAGTGTCAGTACTTGCAGCCTTCCACCAAAGATCAAACATGCCCTTGCAAAGTGGTCTTCGGTTGTCAAAGTCAAATTTTTTTCATTTTAGTGATTCTTCAAGTAAAAATTTGGTCACTAGGTATTAGGTCTAGGATTATTTTCATCCTTCCAAAGTTTTCCAAGTACTGGTCCATGTCACCCCTCAGCTAATTGTACCATCATTAAAAGAGTTTTCATCATTATTACAGGTTCCAAACTATCATTTGTAAGTGAGTGGTTCATCTTATACCTTATTGCCTCAGTTGTGCTTTTAAGGCTCGTTTCCCTCTCCTAGGGTTTTGAGGGAATTTTTCTTGGTTCCATGAATCCCATGATCAAAAAATCAACAAAACTTATATCTTAATGCTCATATACCTTCCCCTACCCTTCATAGACCTTCTTAAACACTTCCTATCACTTATATCCCTCAAATTCACCATTTTCTCACAAACCCTAGCCTATTGTTAGAATTTGACACTTTTTTTAGGCTAGGCATGTGTTTTTCCCTTTTGGAACCCTTACCCTCACTCAATATTTGAAATTCCACTTTCCCCCATTTCCTAACATCCCTCCCTACTAGTGGGCTCTAGTATTGCAGCGATAATGCTGCAACTCCTGGGACTCCCTTCTTTACTTTTATCAACCCGGTTGTTCGTAACAAACTTGGCAGCGACGGTGTTGTATGTACAAGTACTAGCTCTTGTCACAACTGTCACTTGGTCAGCTGGCACAAGTCCGCTAGGGCTTTAGCAAACTTCTATAAGTTCTTAGAAGAAGCTTTTAAATAATGGATGAAATCTAACTCAAAGGGGATCTAATCTACTTGCGGAAAGAAACTGAAACCCAAAGAGGAATGCAAACCCTAGCAAACCCTAATTCTACTTCTATTGATGCAAAAATTAGAATGAAAATTGTTGAATGAGATGTCATTGACTTCAAAAATGGAAAATGCACATGCCTTAGACTACTTTTGTCCTAGAAAGTATCTTTTTGTATTTTCTTGATTAAGTGTCGATTTTCACATGCATATGCTTGAACTGTGCTTCACTATGCAGGAGTGGATGAAGGAAGACGAATGCTTGGAAATAGTTGGAGAGGCTCAGAGAGGGTCTAAGGAGTCCCTAACACTCTTACCCAGAGTCTCACAAGGTTTGGCTATCAGGAAATCTCACTTGTGAGCTTCTACAGGAAGTCTGCAGGGGTTCTACAGGAAACTTTAGGATTTCTACAGGAAACTTCAGAACTTCTACAGGATGTTTGGAAGTCAGTTTTTAAGAGGTGGATGAGTGAGGGAAGGTGCATGGATGGATCTAGAGGTAGGATAGGGGTCTAAATATGGCCTAAGGACTGGTGGGTGGTTTGATGGAGAGGTGTAGAAGGCTGACTTGGCTCGAAGATGGCTCAGGCAATGATGAGCAAGGAGGTAAGGTTTCGTAGACACAAAGGATAGATGGGAAAAGGGAAGCTTAGCTACGAGACAGAGCAGGAGGCTTAGATGACGCTTTGGGAGGATGGATGAAGGAAGAAGATGCCCTGCACGCTGGGCCTTGATCAACTCTACAAAAAACTGCAAATGCTCAAATCCTAAACTAGTCTATTCTATCCATCAATCAACATAAATGAGGAGAAACTTTATTTGGGAAGAAAACCTTGTACACCATATATGTAAAGAAACATTTCAGATGTCCAAACCAATGACTAATCTCTACGAATAAAACAAGCACACTAAAAGATTGCATAAACAACAAACTAGTGTTTTTGTGAGGCAGCATTGTTTCCTCAATTTCAGCCCCAAATCTAATAAGGCCGAGGTGAAACCATGAGTGTAGTTGTCTCTTTTCCTTGGAGATCTTGTTGTTATTATCCTACCAAAACATCTAAACCAAAGTCATTCATAAACAGTGATCTACTCTAGCATCATAACGAAATCTACTTAACAACAATGTGTTCAAATGCATAAAAGAGAAAAAAATAGTGATACGTAAAGGAAAAGCAATAATACAAAAAGGAGGTCCTAGGCTCTCAGGTTGGGCCCAACCCTGAGAGATTTGGCTCCTATGAAAAACTTAGATTTGATAGGAAACCAAACTACTTCTCATTATCCAAAAAGAATCATAACAGTTATGCCAAAAATGGCTACAAAGGAACAAGATAAAGCTGCAACACTGAGGTGCAAAGTACACAATAGGTTCAAAAGTCTTTTTACGAAGGCTGAGGCCTCAACATTTATATATAACAAAGGACCTAGCTGGCCTCCTCAATCTGTGGAACTCGGCTATCAAACTGTGAGTCAAACAGTCCCTTTCTAAATGCTGATTGGCTGCCTTCTAGATTCGGTTTGGTGGTCTTTGGAGCTCGGAGTTGGAGGTGAAAATCCCGAGGAAGGGTCATTGAATGTCGTAGGCACCCCTCCTTCAAGTCATCACTTCAGGCTTGGATGCCTTATAGCTCATGATTGCTTTGACTTTGCTCCAATATATGTCAAAAACCTGAAATAGACATGTGTTAACCACCTAGGAAAAGTAACTTCCCCTATTCATACCAAAGACACAAACATACTAAAAATAATGCATAAACTATAGAAAATGACGGATTTGAATGAGGGCTGAACAATGAAAATTAGGCCAAATGAGCCCAAATTGTTACAAATTTTGGGGCTCATCATCACCCCCCTGCTAAAAGGGTTGCTCATCCCTGAGCAACTAGTACAGCTCCTCGTCTTTCATTGCTTTGATGGCCACTCTCACATCCCAGGCTTCTGAAGTAGTGTCCTCAACACTGTCATGAAATCTAGCCTTCCTCTCC
>APFE030867273.1:0-16345 GCA_000404065.3 Pinus taeda
ACAATGTTGGAACTAAAAACTAAAGGAAATGAAAATCAGCAGAAGGACAAGAATGATTCCATGTCATTAGTCATTAGAGAACTATGTGCAAATGCCTGGGCTGCCTATTGTAATCTGAAACAAAAGCACTGATCAATTAACAGTATAGAAAATGTGAAAAGCTATGGACAACTATCAAACTTAATACCATAAGAGATGTGATATATATACAAGTGAATGATTATGGCATAGAACATAAATAAATAAAACATGAAACTCTACAGTAATAAACAAGACCTCGGCCTGTGTAGGGGCCCTCTCCACAATCCTTGGATAATCAACAATCAACCACGAATTGAGCTCAAAAACAAAGTCTTCTCATGTATTAAAATGCAGGCACAACACAGTGATAAAGTTACAGCACAGTGGGTTCCTTTATAGTCAGAATTACATTATCAAAAAGCTAACTAATATGTGTATGAGAATGAATTATTTATAACAGAGGATAATATAACTGTTTTCCTACATTCGGTGCTGATACAAGACACGTAAACAACCACGTCCCGAGATTTAGCACTATGACTGCCGTGAGGATTCAATCTTTGGAAGGTGGTTTTTGGATCCGGTTCATAGAGAAGTCCACAGGTGTTAAATTGTCCCCCGAGATCTAGGAACAACCATGTAAAGCTTCATGTGGTGAAAAATAGAGTTTTATCACCGTAGGAGTCTTGATTTGACCACCGTTTTGCCCACCGTTGACTATGGACTCTTCTGATGAATTCGACTGAGCTGATAGGACTCGGTCCATGTCCACGTCAGTTGTAAATTTCCCATGTGGCTCGATTCGCCTGAAGACACCTGCAATATAGACTTTGACAAAATAGCTGCGGAAACTTGGGCTGGTTGCGGAAAGTGACAAGATTCCGCAGCTTATAAACAAAAATCTAGTTCAAATACCAACACAAACACATAGTCAAGAAACCACTTTAAATGCCCTTTTTTTAACTAATATGCAATGATACTGATGACTTAGGAGGTTCAGATGAATGGGAAGAAGCTAGAGAAAGGTATAGGAAAAATGCAAGTTTGGGACTCAACATACCCCCACTGTGAAGGTGTTGCATGTCTTCATGTAACCAAAATTTGGATTATCTCCCCTTCAAACCATATGTTCTGAAGCTTCTTCCAGTACATCCAGCCCTCTTCCTCTCTTTCTTGGTGATGCTAACATCCTGGGCTTCTTCATCAAGCATCTGAATTTAAGATTAACCAGTGCTCTACTTGTCTTCTTGCATTTCTTCTTCAATTTTTTGTTCTTTTTGTGCCATAGTCCCAGGTGTAGCATAGTGTTGTCGTGGATGATCTTGTCCAGTCTGCTCTACTCCTTGAGTGCATCATTTTCATTTTGAATATGTCGATTTAAAACCTCCAACTCAAAGATTTCTTGTTTCAATGATTGGACTAGGGCTTCTTGTGCTATGTGAGGTTGAGTGGATGAAGTGCTGGGACCCGTGGTTGTTCTTTCCAAAGATTATGTGTAATCATACACCTGTTGCTGTTTTGGATTTATTTCGGGTTTCGTTTTCCTGGGGCTGTCCCCAAAATGTTGTGGAGGAGAATTGACTTCAAATTTCGGCCGAAAAGGACTCATGTCATCACCTTGAAGACTAGTTTCAACATTTGGTTGAGAATGAGGTGGACTACTGCCAGTTGGAGTTTGTTCAGGTGTTCCTTCTCCCAAATCAACAAAATGGGGTTCTTTCGTTTGTGTTTTTCTCCATTTTCCCTTAAGCCTGCTGCTTCTTCTTACATATTACAGACTACTGTCTTTTTCCTTTCGTTTTCCTTTCCCTTTCTTTTTTGCCATAGCTGACTGTTCCTGAAGGTGAACCAATCTCTCAAACAATACTTGATGGTCTTCTTCTGAGGAAGGGGTTTGATGCATAGCCTCAATGCTTCTTCTCTCCTTTGATTTTGTTAGCTTTTTACCCTCAGTCTCTTCCTTCCTCCTTTTAGACAGTCTTTCTTCCCTACTAGTTTTCTCAATTGTGTTAGTAGGAGTCTTTTCCTTCCCCCTTTTAGATAGTCTTTCTTTTCTCTCAACTGTGTTAGTAGGAGGGCTTTGAGTTTTATCATCTGTTCTCTTTCTTCTACTTATTTTTGATGTACTGCGTTTAGGGGTTTCTTGGGGTTCTTCAAAGAAATTTCTAATTAAAAATTTCTCCCAAGTATCCTTTTTCTCCTTTAATTGTTTTTCTATCAGGATTTTTATGAGACCATGGTGATACAATGTGGTTCTACGTCCCCTAGATGCTTTTGGACGGTTACAGACATCTTTTTCAAACTGTTTAGTAAGAAATATGGCAGATTAAGGATCTGGTTATCTAGAAAATTCATTAACAGACGTGCATGATACATGTACATTGCTCCAAAATGTCCCTCATAGGTGATAAATTTTTGAATAACTAACAATAAGCTAGCCCATTCTTCCTTTAAAACATGAACAGGAATTCCCTTTTTGAAAATGGTGACATCCATACCTGGGTCAAATAAGATCACTCTCCAAGCTTCATCACTAATGCCCCGGTTCTTAAACCAGCATTCACCTCCCTGGGGAAGTTCTATGGCAGCTGTTATTGACGCTTCAGTTACTATGAATTTTAGGTCTCCAATTTCCACCTCTAGTCCGTCAAAAGACCTTGTAAAGGCCTTTGTAACCTCCCTATGGTAGCCTTTGAATTTCTGGATAAAATGTAACCACCTGGCCTTCTTCAATATATCTTTCACTTGCGGATATCCTTCAATAAATTTAGGTCCCTCTGGTTCTACCCTCAACATCCGTCCCATCCTTCCCTCTATTCTTTAAAACTCGTCTGAATTAGTAGAGATGGTCAGGGCTTATGAAGGAGACCAACAACTGTAAGCGGATATCAGAAAATAGGTACACAGAATGAAGTGGAACAGAGAACAAAATGGGGTGAAGGCTTATGTGAGCACGGTGGAAATGAAGTCGTGAGGTCAATAGAATAGTAGGGGGAGCAAGTGCATCCGGCAGTTTTTAAATTTGGGTGGTTGTAGAATGGATGCAAGCACGTTTATAAAATGCCTGCAGATTTTGTGCAGCTGAAAGAAGCCGTAGTCAAATCAACCACGATTCATAATGACAAATGGAGTGTGAGAATATTTCCAAACTTGAGTTAAATCTGGGAATTTAATCATAATACCGTTGGAAAATAAATGCATGGCTTATGGAGGAATGGCATGGAATGAAATGGTTATAGAGGCGATTTCATTTAATCATTGCATATAGTTGAGCTCGTGATTTAATAACTATGCAAAAATGTGTTAGAATGCCATTTGAAATAAAGTTTTGTTCATACCTTTGGAATTCTTGTCATTTTTCCTTAGTCTTCAATCAATTGCTCCTCATTGGTGCTTTTGAATGCCTTATGTCTTCATAATATATCCTCATACCTGCATTTGATTTCATGATTGTTGAACTAACATCTGACAGTAAAAATTTGTTTTTTTTTTAAAACAGAGTGGTGGTTGCAGAAACCCAACTGGCTGCGGAATCAGTGAGCAGCTGCACTGACTTGAGCTGCGAAAACTGACCTTAGCTGCGGAAACTGACCCAACAAGCTTATAATTGAATGAGATGTATAAATGATGACTGATTGGATGGAAAATGGTCATACAAATTTTTATTAATGGAATGAAAAGAATGAAATGGAGTTGAAATGAAGTGATGTGGAATGGAAATGAGATGGAGTGGAATGAAGATGAGGTGGAATCGAATGAAAAATGAGAGAGAGAAAAAAAAAATGGAAAATATAGGGTGTCAGGAATTCCTGATTTTCGCCCTACATTTTTGGTATAAGGCTGCCAATCAATGATTGGTTTTCAGGCTTATACAAATTTTTTATTTTTTATTTTTTTTTATTTGAAAGAAAAGAACAAAGGCTAGGCTGGTGGAGAAGAAGGATTCTTCTTCACCAACTCTATTGCAGAATTATCTTGAAACATTTTGGCAAATTCCTCTTTTGAGAGTGGCTTATGATATATTTTTAATCTGTGGCCATTCACAATAAGAGGAGTTTGAGATTCATCAATGGTCTTGATTCTTACCATTCCATTGCTGAAGACTTTGTCAATCTCATATGGCCCAAGCCAATGAGTCTGAAATTTGCCTTTAAAGTCTTTAAACTTAGAATCAAATAGTAATGCCCAGTCTCCTTCTTGAAACTTTTTCTCTTTGATGTATTTTTCATGCCACTTAGCTCTTTGATATTGAACTAGATCATTTCTTAGGATTGCTTCTTGTCTGATCTCATCTAGCTCATTGAACTGATCCATTCTATGCTTTTGGGCTTTCAATAGATCCATCCCCAACTGAACTTCCATCT
The DNA here is from genome assembly GCA_000404065.3 of Pinus taeda. Lineage (NCBI taxonomy): Eukaryota > Viridiplantae > Streptophyta > Pinopsida > Pinales > Pinaceae > Pinus > Pinus taeda. Next base: position 4,386 of record APFE030867273.1, read on the forward strand.
TGAAGGTTTTGACTTGGAACTCAATGGGGAACAGGACTTCTTTCCCATAAACAAGTTCATAGGGAGAATGTCCTGTTGTATTTCTCCATGTAATTCTGTAGGCCCACAAGGCTTCAGGAAGCCTTTCTACTCAATCTCTTCTGTGTAGATGAACAATTTTGGTGATGATGCTTTCAATAACTTTGTTTGTAGACTCCACTTGGCCATTTGCTTGTGGATGGCAAGGAGTAGATTTCCTGTGCTTGATTTTTTATTCTTCCATCAACTTCTCCACCATGTTGGATGTAAATTGACTTCCCTGATCTGTCACAATTTCTCTTGGGACACCAAAGCAAGTAAAAATATCTTCATAAAGAAAAATAACAACTGAATTTTCAATAGCAGAAAGTAATGCTTTGGCTTCTACCCATTTAGTGACATAATCAGTACATACCAATATATACTTCTTTTGTTTAGATGGTGGATTAATAGGTCCAATGAAATCTACCACCCATTTTTCAAAGGGTTCGATGAGTACCTGTGGCTGTAATGGCATTTCATTTGAAAGAGTCAGTTTCCCTACTCTTTGGCAGCTGTCACACCTTTTGACATATTCGTTTGTATCTTTGAAGAGGGAAGGCCAATGATATCCTAAAGAAAGGATTTTATAGGTCGTCCTTTTGTCAGCAAAGTGTCTGCCGCATGGTTCATCATGACATGCCTTGAGGATGTTAGGTATTTCATCTTCCCTAACACATCTTTTGATCACAAAATCTGGCCCTGTTTTAAACAATTCATTAGAAATCTATGAATATTTTGAACTCTCCTGAATAATCTTTCTTCTTTCACTAGGAAATAGATGTGGAGGTAGTTTCCCTGTAACCAAATAGTTAGCAATATCTGCATACCAAGGAGTCTTAGTAGTTACTGCAAACAAATATTCATCAGGGAACGTATCCTTTATATGAGAATCTTCTTTAGTATTTTGAATCCTAGACAAGAAATTAGCTACTGTATTTTCTTTCCCTGGTCTATCCAACATAGTAATATTGAATTCTTGTAACAGTAAGAGCCATCATGTAACTCTGCCATTAGTAATAGGTTTGTTCATTAGATATCTAATAGCGGAATGATCAGTATGGGTAAAAGTTCCATAGCCTGTTATATAATGTCTAAACTTATTGACTGCATGAACAACAACTATGAACTCTTTTTCAGTCACAGTATAATTCAACTCAGTGGGAGTCAAATTTTTACTGGTATAATAAATGGCATAAGGAACTAAATCCCTTTGACCCAACACGGCTCCTAGAGTTGTATTTGAGGCATTTGTAGAAATATGGAAAGGGAGTTTCCAATTTGGTCCTCTCAAGATAGGTGCTTCAGATATTCTTGTTTTCAAAGTTTCAAAGGCTTTTTGATAATCAGGATCCCATTTGAATTCACAGTCTTTTGTAAGTAGTTTGAAGAGTGGAGATGCTATCTTAGTGAATTTTTCTATAAATCTTCTATAGTATCCAGTGAATCCTAGAAAACTTCTAACATCTCTTTGACAATTTGGAATAGGCAACTTGGAGATGACTTCAACTTTTGATCTATCAACTTTAATCCCATCTCCTGAAATGTGATGTCCCAAAACAATACCTTCAGTAAACATCATAAAACATTTTTCATGACTTAATGAAGATTTGTCTCTTTACATCTCATAAGTACTTTTTCCAAATTCTCTAATTCTTCTTTAAATGAGTCACCATAAACTGTAAAATCATCCATATAAACCTCTACACAATCATGGATTAAATCAGAAAAAATTCCTAGTACTGCTCTTTGGAATGTTGCGGGTGCATTACGTAATCCAAAAGGAAGCACTCGGTAAGCAAAATTTCCCCATTGACAAGTAAATGTGGTCTTATCTTGATCTTCAGGTGCTACCTGAATTTGATTGTAGCCACTAAAACGATCCAAGGATGAAAAGTACTTTTTGCCTGCTAGTGTATCTAACACCTGATCGATAAAGGGAAAAGGGAAGTGATCCTTCAAGGTTGATTTATTCAATTCCCTGTAATCAATGCATACTCTCCATTTACCATTCTTTTTAGGTACTATAACGAAAGGAGAAACCCATCGACTATCTGAAATTGGATAAATGAAGTTTACATTTAGTTTGGAGCTCTTCTTTCACTATCTCCCTAAGGTTTGGATTCATCCTTCTCTCAGGTTGTCTGATTGGTCTACTATTTTCCTTGATGTAAATTTGATGAATACAAGTTGTAGGGTCAATACCTTTCATATCAGTATATTCCCATGCAAATGCAATAAAATGTTTTTGTAAGATTTTGGCTAGTTCTCCCTGTTGTGATTTTTCCAAGTTTTTGTTGATATTTAATGTTTTACCTAGAAAAATTTCAATGGTGGAACTACCAAACTCTTCCATAGAGTAAAGATACATTTGTCTAGATGATAGATACTCAATGTCAGAATCCAACTGAAATTGTGTGTGGTCATATTCTGAAGATATTTCAAAATTTTCTAATGTATTCAGAATTTGATTATCTTCACTGATTTCAGAAATGGTAAAGACAGGTTGTATAGTGTCCTCATGATTGACCCATTCATTATATCCTACTTCTGTAATTGCTTTTTCTGGAGGATACAAATTGAATTTCTTTGTTGAATTACCATTAGAAGTGTACATATCCCTAGATCTACAACTAATGAAAGCATCAGCTGTGGCTAGCCAAGGTCTTCCTAGAATGAGTGGATTCCCTCCTAGATTACTCTTGGGAGTCAAAATCATGAAATATACTGGATATTCCCAAGAATCTAAGGAGACTAAAATATCTTCTAATACACCATCTGGTTTGATTATAGATCGATCTGCAAGTTGCAGTAAGGTGGGTGTAAAAACAAGATTAGGAAGTTTTAGCTGTTCCATAGTCTGTCTACTCATAATGTTGATAGCAGCCCCTAAGTCAATCAAAGTATTTGGAATTTCTACCCCATTGATATGTGTCTTGACAATTGGACTATCGGGATCTACATACTTCTGCATGGTAATTTTTCCCATCATGATATCTACAATTTTTCCTATCAGGTGGATTCTTCTTGTATCTCTTGGTTTCCTTCCTGGTCTTTTGAGACTCAATTCCTTTATTGTTTTTGCTAGAATAGGAATCTCTCTAATGGCTTGTAACAAGGGAACCTTGATACAGACATTCTTTAATTCATCTAGGAAATCATAGTCAGGAAACAAGATTTGTTTTTCCACTCCTTTGTCAATTTGTAACCTTTCAAGAAAAGGAGGTGTGGATGAAGATGTAAGTTGCTCAACTATAGGAGTTGTGGGGGTTGACTCTTTTTCTTTTTCTTTTTGAGTGTTTGGGTTTTGAAGAGATGCTTCAGAACCTTTATTAGCTTCAAGAGAATCTTCCTCAGAAATACTTTTCTTTTGAGCATCTATAGAAGGTTTTTCTAAAACTCTACCATATATGAGTTGTACATCATTGAGAGAAACAATCATATAGGTAGGAAATTGTTGTCCTTCTACCATGTAAGCATTTTGAGGATTTTTATTATTGGGATTTGGCAATGGCTGGGAAGGTAGTTGATTTTCTTTCTGTTGGAATGGAAGCAAGAGTTGAGAATTTTGTTGAGGAGTTTGTTTTTGTTGTGGGAATGGTAATGAAAGTTGTGGATTTTGATTTGAAAGTTGTGGAGCTTGTTGATTTGGAAAGGATGGAGGATATTGATAAAATTGAGCAAATCTCCCATAAGGATTTTGCATACCTTGTACCCATGATTGATATGGATTTTGAGATTGGGGCCAAGGTTGTTGCTAAGGATTCCAATTTGGCAGGGCTTGAAAGTTCATAGGATTATTGAACCCTTGATTTTGATGCCCCTACCATGGTCTCCTTGTAACAAAACAGAGAGATTCCACTGAATTTGGATCTTCTTGAAAGATAGCTTTGAGGCCAGGAATTGAAGGACAATCCTTGGTCTCATGGCTTTCCGAGAAAATCATACATGTTTCTACAACTTTTTCATCCAAGGGACATTCCCTTAGAGCATGTTTCTTCCTACATTTTGGACAAAAGATGGCCAAAGCTTCAACTTCTGCTTTCTGCTTGTTTTGTATTTTAAGGGTGTCTAGTTGCTCACTAAGGCTCCCTAAAATATCAGGTTTGAACTCATCAAGCATATTGCCAATCTCTGCCCTACTTACTGAACTGGTTGCAGATTTGTTTGCTCTAATCATAGAAGGATCTCTAGGCCCTTTTGCTGTTTTAGATTTCCCTCTTGAGAGATGGACACATAGCTCTGCTATGTCATGAAGTGGAAGTTGAGAGATATCTCCCTTTCCCATCATGTTTAAAATGTCTATCCATTCATCTCTAATGGCTTTCAATAGAAGGCCTTTCAAGGTTTCCTCATCTAGATTACTCATTTTTGCTCTCTTTAAGTTGTATTGAAATATTTCGAGTAGATCCTCCAAGTTTTCATGCTTCTTTTTGCATCACTTGAATACCTCACCTTATGATTAGTGGGCATGCAATAGTCCAGGTATATATCCAAAAATGTTTGTTTCATATCATTCCAACTATTAATAGACTGAGTGGCTAGTCCATGAACCATTTCAAAGCAGCTCCTTTAATGTTGAAGGAAACAGTTTGAGTTTTTGAGAGTCTTCCATATAATCATAGGTTCGACACAAGACTTCAAACTCAAATAGAAATGTTTTGGGATCCTCACTTCTCAACCCATGAAATTTTGGGAGGATAGATGGTGAAATGTTTTTCATTGTTGTATGGGTTTCTTCATCGGCTATAGGGAATCCAAATGAGTTATCACCATCCCTATTTCCTCCGTTGTTACCTCTTCCTCCTCCATTTTCTCTTCCACTGTTTCCTCCTCCTCTACCTCTACCTCTACCTCCAAATCCATCTACTACTTCCTCTGTCATGATAATTTCTTCAGAGTCCTCAGAGTCCTCTAGTTCTTCTATTAACGGAGGATGAGAGGGAGTTTCTTCCTTTTCTTCTTCAGGTGATTCTACTTCTTGAATTGCAATATGCTCTCTTGTAGAAGTAAAGAAAGGGTCTTCCTCTAAATCAGATTTGGTAGATGGTGTCGGAGAATCCTCTAATTCAGCTACTCCTTGAATTCCAGGAATCTTAAGGCTAGGGGTAGATGGTGGTGAATCTTGTCTATGCCTTGAAGAAGATGGAGTTATGAAAATCGAACTCTTGGCTCTAGCTATAAACCTTACCCTAGAATCTCTTACTCTATGCATGTCATTTTTTTTTATTTGTAAGTTGGGCTAATAATTCTCTTTCTGATCTTCCAGGTCACACTGGGTGCGGATCCTCCAGATCACACTAAGTGCAAGAGGAGAGCATACTTCAAGAAGTTATCAATTTTTCCCTTCTTTTTTTTCTTTTTTTTTTTTTTAGGAAATTGGCTACCTAGTTACACTTCCCCGGCAACGGCGCCAAAATGTTTGGTCAATTTAGAGTGTCCTAAATTGTTGTATTAATTGTCAATCCAGGAGTCGTAAACTATTGAAGTGCGGCACACTATATGTGCAAGATAACCTATTTCTTATTTTTTTTGTCGTTTTTGAGCTTTTGTTTTCTTTTGGGTTTATTTCTGTTAATTTCCTAATGTGAGACGGAAATTCTAAAAGACAAGTATGATATAAATGTTTAAGGCAATGATGTCTTTTAAAATGATTTTCAAAACTTCAAACTTTTTTAAAAACATTCGATGATGAAATTAATTCGTGAAAAGAGAGTGAAAATATGCCACTATTCTAATTAAACAACAGTGAGCTAGTGACCATGAAACCCATTATCCTTGCTGCCATGAAAATATCAGAAAAACTGAACTCAAAGAAATCCAAGAATTGCAAGCAAAGTAAACTAAAATCAAATTACATCAACTCATATTCTGACCCCTCACCATTCGACTCGCTCTGGCTTTAGGAGGTAACTGAGAATGACATGAGAAATTCAATAACTAACTTGCAGAAAAATAACCTAATATCAAACTACGCATTCATACTTCAATCCCTCACCATTTGACTTGCTCTAGCTTTAGGAGGTAACTGAAAATGACATGAGCAATTCAATAACTAACTTGCAGAAAAATAAACTAATATCAAACTATGCATTCATATTTCAATCCCTCACCATTTAACTCGCTTTGGCTATAGGAGGTAACTAAAAATGACATGAGCAATTCAATAACTAACTTGCAGAAAAATAAACTAATATCAAACTACGCATTCATACTTCAATCCCTCACCATTTGGCTCACTCTGGATTTAGGAGGTAACTGAAAATGACACGAGTAATTTAATATCTATCTTGCAGAAGAGTAAATGAGAAAAACTGAAATAAATAACACAATGTTGGAACTAAAAACTAAAGGAAATGAAAATCAGCAGAAGGACAAGAATGATTCCATGTCATTAGTCATTAGAGAACTATGTGCAAATGCTCGGGCTACCTATTGTAATCTAAAACAAAAGCACTGATCAGTTAACAATATAGAAAATGTGAAAAGCTATGGACAACTATCAAACTTAATACCATAAGAGATGTGATATATATATACAAGTGAATGATTATGGCATAAGAACATAAAGAAATAAAACATGAAACTCTACAGTAATAAACAAGACCTCGGCCTGTGCAGGGGCCCTCTGCACAATCCTCGGACAATCAACAATCAACCATGAATTGAGCTCAAAAACAGAGTCTTCTCATGTATTAAAATGTAGTCACAACATAGTGATAAAGTCATGCCATAGTGGGTTCCTTTACAGTCAGAATTACATTATCAAAAAGCTAACTAATATGCATATGACAACGCATTATTTATAACAGAGGATAATATAACTATTTTCCTACATTCAGTGCTGATACAAGACACATAAACAACCACGTCCCGAGATTTAGCACTATGGCTGCCGTGAGGATTCAATCTTTGGGAGGTGGCTGTTGGATCTGGTTCATGGAGTAGTCCACAGGTGTTAAATTGTCCCTCGAGATCTAGGAAAAACCACACAAAGATTCACGTGGTGAAAAATAGAGTTTTATCATTGTAGGACTCTTGAGTTGACCACCGTTTTGCCCACCGTTGACTATGGCCTCTTCTAATGAATTCGACTGAGCCGATAGGACTCGGTCCATGTCCACATCGGTTGCAACTTGCCCATGTGGCTCGATTCGCCTGAAGACACCTGCAATATAGACTTTGACAAAATAGCTACGGAAACTTGGGCTGGCTGCGGAAAGTGACAAGATTCCGCAGCTTATAAACAAAAATCTAGTTTAAATAGCGACACAAACACATAGTCAAGAAACCAGTTTAAATGCCCCTTTTTTAACTAATGTGCAATGATACTGATGACTTAGGAGGTTCAGATGAATGGGAAGAAGCTAGAAAAAGGTGTAGGAAAAATGCAAGTTTGGGACTCAACCCTTGCCTACCTATGGCCAAGAAATGTGGGCAGGTTTTGAGCCCTCAAAGAGGTCAAAAACACTCAAACAATGACCTGACTGCCCATATTTTGATACATAGGAAGCAGTCTTGGGAGATTGGATTTTTGATAGGGACAATGAAGGCCAAATTGGAAAATTCTACTTAGGTTGGACATTAGACAGAAAGCCCTTTCCAACAAGCACACTTGGAGATTATTTGGACATCGGGAAGGCCTCCAAAAGTGGGTCCAAATAGGCGCGGCACATAGAGAATTAGGCATGGTGCATAGAGGAAAAATTTCCAGTTTGACCCAGTTTTGCTCTGTTTTTCACCCATTCTTGCCTAGTTTGACTTTTTTACTTTCCTAATGGCAAATCTATGATGTAATTTGATAAAAATTGATGGATCATGATGTAAATATGTTTGATTTTTACCTGTAGAGGTAGATTCATCAGTTTAGAGGTTGTTTCAAACTGAATGAATCAGTTTCCTTGTTTCTAGAGCCATGCTGTTATGTTGCCTAGATTCTAGTTCTCAGTTTAGGATCAGTTGGATCAGATCCTAAACAGGTGAGCTCGACCCCTAGAGGAAAGGAGGAGCTACGTTTTTCTATATTATGTTGTTTTTTCAGTCATTAGCATGCTTGGACACTTGGGATTGCTTGGCACTTCATTGTACATTCATTTTCAGCATTTTTGGCAAAGGAAAGACCAGGGTTTTGCAGCACTTGTTGGGATCCTTGTGGCTCTTTGTTTTGATGGTGTTTTTCTTCATGTAATTGTAAGTTCATTGATGTTTTATGTATTCCATTTCCCTTCTCTTTTCTTCTAAAACTAAACAAATTGAGTGACAAAGGTAGAATTCATTAGCTTATGGTGCTTTGGCTGGAACTTTGTTAAGTTTTACATATTTTCATCTATTTGGAGAGGATTCTTGCAGCCTCTTGCCCTCTTCAGCTCCTCAGTGGTCTTGTCTATCCATTCATTTAATCTAAAGTATCAAAACTACTGCCTACCTTGCCCCAACTATAACTCTGCAAAAATTTGGCCTCATCCCCGGACCCAAATTTGCCTTTTTCGTTTTCCAACAAAAAACCCCCAAAAAATCAAATCAAATCCTTGCACTTCATACTTAGCCTAAGATTATTTGTTAAATCAGTCATCTCAAGCCCCATCTGATTATCTTTTGCTGAGATTGACCCAGAGAGAGCTTTCTCTTGTCCTCGTAGGGCTAGCTACGAGGCTAAGCATGGTTTGATGTGGACCTAGAATCTTACCTTTTCAGGCTGAGGTAAATCTAGGCTCTAACACATATGTTGTATTTTATTTCAGCTATCTTGAGCACTCTAAATGATATATGTATTTGTTTTCTTACGCATACATGTGTAGCTATTTATGTATATGTATGTATGAATCTTTATGAAATGTGATGTTGGCTTAACCATAACTTTGGATTGTTAGCTTACTTTCCTTCCATGTTGTGATGCATCTTCACTCATGTGTTACCTTATTAACTCCGTGCTATCACAAGTTTCCAAGGGGCACACTCACCTCACCCTCCATTGGTTAGAACCTCTCATGCACCTTCCTTGACTTACTGCATATGTCACACCCTTGCTACCAACAGGGACGTCTTACTTTCCTTTGTGTGAAACTATGATCAAGGCATTACCATATCACCCACTGTTGGGACTCCTACACCAAATGGTCTGAGGTCTAATTGGGACTTCTTAGCGGGGAGATCCCCTGACATGTTAGCGGGTCCAACACCTTCAGAAGGTTCTTCTTTGGAATTTTTACCTGCATGCAAACTAAAATCAAGCTTTTGAAATCCAAGGAAAAATTTATCCAATGGTGATCTCTGAATATCAAGTAAATTATCTAAGGCCACAGTACTCTTATCCATATTTCGTTTCTTTCTCAAGGAAACCACTTCATTTTCTAATTTCTCAACCTATTCTACCTTCACTTTCTATTGATTCTTCATAGCTTCCTCAACCGTTTCTGATTCTTCCAATTTAACCTTTAAGTTGACAATATCATCCTTGAGCTTGGCCTCTTTATCATCACAAATATGCAACAATTTCTCTTAATCCTTGTAAGCAGTTGTTAGTATATAAATATTAGCTCTAATACCCTTAATAACATTCTCATCTTCATTATGTGATTTAGCATGATTCAAATTTGAATCATCAAAATTATAACCCAAAAGAAAATCATTAATGTTTATAAATTTGGGTTGAATGATGTGCACTAGAAGAATGAGCCTCTTGTGTTTGAGCTTCTTGTTTTTGGAGGCCCTTCTTTTGTTCTTCTTGTTTCTCTTCTTCTAATTTTACAAATTGTTGTTGATGCCATCTCCAGATATGGATTCTAGCTTGTCGCACATTTGCTTGCCATGTTTCAAACCTACTAGCCTCTTCAAATCATCATCATGAAGATTCTTATAGGTTATGCATCTAGCTTGTGCATCCTGCTGTAAAACTTCTTTTGCAATTGGATTCTTGCCACAACCTTCGCATATTACTTTCCAAATATTGGGTCCACAAGATAATGATTGAGATTTTACATTTTTGTCCAATGATCAAGCTACAACACAGAGCCCCTCTCTGAGACCAATTGTTGGAAACCTTTGATCACTACTAAGAGGGGGGCATGAATTAGTAGTGTGATCTTCTTAACAGTTTTACTAATTTATTACTTGACTTAGTGAATCATGCATACAACCAGCAACATATTATATCATCACATGAATATAAGAATGTAAGCAGCTAAATCAAACAACCATGAGAGGAACAAAACCATATAAACCATCGCAGAAGAGACACAAGATATATAGTGGAAAAACCTTCATTGGACAAAAGCCCACCCTTTCTACTATTGCGCTACTCTAAATCTTCTATTAAGAAAATATAGTCTTTTACATAGATTTATTGACTCCCATTAGCATAGAGACGCGACCTCATATACAAGCAGTTGACTCCAATCGGCTTAGAGACTTGATTCTATTGATCAACTCATATGACTATGTTCTCCATGGATCTATGGACTACCATCTACTGAAAGCCACCACAATCATTCAATCCTTTCCCAACTCCAATTGGACTATCCAACTACCATGGGATTGAGAAACTGCTCCTTTCACTGAAACTTCACAATCACTACTCCACCTCGATGGATTCACTTCTCCTCTACTCTATGCATACATCCTTTCATCTATTTTCAAATTGGATCCCAAGAATTTCTACTCAAACTAATTCAGCTCTGCAATACAACCTCTAACAACAAGATATCATCATCAAATTAAACATAAACACCACAAATATGCTCTCTACTCCAGCAAAATAGTGGCCACAATCTATCCAATAAAAAATAAATAATACATCGACCATCAAACCCTCACTGCAAAATAATTGTTGCATAATTCAATCAACAACATAAGACATTATGGCTATGTTCCAAATGCATTAGGATCTCTTGCAAAAACAAGTGTGAAAGTCACTGACAAAATACTCTCTAGCAGCATAAAAAATATCTCCGAAAAATATGTACTCCAGCAACATCAAATCTGATCTATTCTATAACATCTTAAACTTTGATCCATTCTCTGCCACTAACACTCACTCACTAAATCATCTATGCTCTCCATTCGGTCTGAAGTATATTCACTCTTTGTAGCCTTCTCTTACACATATACACTCAACATATATACTCGCACAACTCCCAAGTGATGAATATAAAACATCTAGGGCGAAATTGAGCTTGGGGCTAGGATCAAGGGTTCACAAATTTTACAAAATCAATTCACTAACATCACTACCTGTGCACTAAATGCATTCACACCCTTTGGAGGACTTAGTCAACTATTTTTGGCCTTTACCAATTCATCTAGAAGCCTCTCAGATTTTCCATGCTAATTTCCTTCCAGTTTACATTAGGAATGCAAAGAAATTATCATGAAAATCCTCAGCCGCATGTGTAACATAGGGTGAAATCGAATGGAACCTTCATTCCCTCCCATAGGCCTATTTTCCATTGATTGGAGCCTTTTGGTTGCTCCCATAGGCTTGGCTCCATGCGACTGTGGGTAACGATGAATAAAAACATCATGCCTTCATCTCAGAAACCTTTCCACCCTTTGTATCCTCTTCTCCATCTTCTGTACATGATTGCAAACCTCTTACATAGCCTTTGACACATCTGCAAGTGGATCAAACATGTCTCCCAAGTGCCACTACTAAATTGACCTAGAGGTTCAACAAACAAGGTTGGGAAGAGTGCCAACAAGTCCTCCACTCTCCAACAATCATGTCCACAAGATGAAACACCTATGACAAACCTAGAATATTATGTAGCACATCTCCATCATCAATATAAGGCCATAATGTTAGAAAATTATATATTACGGAGCAATGGAACACATAAAATATTGCAGAAATATAAACACAGAAAATGCACAAAACAAGAGAGACACAGATATACGTGGTTCACCCA
>APFE030867274.1:0-25336 GCA_000404065.3 Pinus taeda
TTGTGTAGGTGGAACTGTGTGCAGGTGGTACTATGTACATGTTGTACATGTGGTATTATTGTACATGTGGTATTGTGTACATGGTGTACATTTTTTGTTGTGTATATAAGGTATCGGTTACAAGTACACTGCAGTTGTTGTATCACGGCATGTGTATTTGTGGTATTCTATACTGTGTATGCATAGGTATTGTGTTCTACAATTTGTATGTGTAAGTTTTATACACTAGGATGGGATAGACATGTATGGGATTGTTCAGGCCCTTGTGCTTGTTTTGGGGGTTGAGGAAATTTAGTCTCTAGATGCCCTTGTTGTTGATATTGAGGGTTGAGATGGTTTAGCCTCTAGATACCCTTGTTGTTTCTATTGAGCGTTGAGATGATTTAGTATTAGGATACCCTTGTTTCTATTGAGGGTTGGGGTAGTTTAGTCTTGGTATACCCTTGTTGCTGATATTGAGGGAGGAGGCAGTTCAATCTCCAGATTCCTTTATTTCTTAAAGAGAAGGCATTAGGTGCTTGTCAGGTTTGGAAATTGATTCAATGTGTGTACAAAAAGTATAAAAAATAAAGGTAGAGGTAAAGAACCATTTGAAATATAGGTAACAATATTTTATTTCAGTTTTAATTATGCATTTGATTTATGATTATGATTTATGATGGTTGTGGATTGAGCTAATTGGATTTAATATGTTTATACATGATGATTTGATCAAAGAGCCAATATGACTTGTTGTGACAAGAAGTAAACCAAAATTGTGAGTTTACCTTATTAATCAACTAGCAATGAGGTATGTGTCAATTTTTTGAATTTATTTTAAATATAATGGAATTTATGTGCTTGGTATAGGAAAGCATAGAAAAATGCCTGTTTGGGTGGTTGAAATTGACTGCAAGGATTAGCAACAGTGGAAAAAGGAATTAGAACATGAGGAAGCATGTTGGTAAACTACTTCAGGAGCAAGACCATTGTGGGGTAGTGGTACCCAATAGTGTCTATTGATTTCCATGAACATGCTATGACCGACATGATGGTTTTGAGGAAGGTATATTCCTTGGTTGTTTAACCTTCCAATGTGAGGAATTATTACCAACAGATGGATCGCCTAGGATAGGGGATGTTAGGTAACTTAGACGGTGAGTGACTGCAATATGGAAGGCAATGACCGAATTTCCCAAGGGACTGTGTAGAAAAGAAAGGAAGGTTGGGGAATGGATTTGTTTTGTCATTAACATTGTTAGATGGAGTCAGATGAACATTGGGAGTGTGCCTTGCAACAATGAGTTGGTAATTTTTCACCAAGCAGACAAGTGGTGCAGGATTGTAGCGCTGGACATTGGATGCAGGTTTGACTTTTGTAGTGGATTCTTGACTTCCTGGGAAAGAGGTGAATCCCGATACTACTTTCAGGGAGGAGGTTTAATACTTTGGATTCCTTAATTGTGGATGCAAGCATCGTATCTTTTTATTTGTTTGTTCAGGAATTTTTGTTATGTGTATATGTGTATTTTATGGTAAATATTGTATCGAGCTATATTTATAAATCTCCATAAACATTATGGTTTTTTCTAGGCTAAGAAAATGTGCATCATTATATGTGTTTTTTATTATAAATACTATAATGCGTTTTGTTATAAATCTTTAGTAGACGATATGATTGTCATGTATTTAACAGGTTTCTCATTGTAAATACTGTAACGAGTAGGGCTATAAAGCTCCAGAGGTATTATTATTTTATTTTGAGTGGTTTTACTCGTTATAGTTGTGGTTTACATCGATGATGATATTACCCTAAGAGGTAGGGGTCTATAACAGCCCCAAGTTAAAATATCATGTAATAAAAGTTAATAAAGGAAAAATAAGACCACAGGAAAGGGACACTTATTCCAAGCTGAATGTTGGGAAAAATATCCTAGTAGGCTTCACTTTTTGTGTTTTATGGCTAAGGGGGAATTGGAGAATGAAATAGCTAAGGCTTTGAAAAGGAAAAAAGGTATTTTTCACACATTATTTATGAAAAGAATAGAAATTAGGAGAAAATGAAGGTGAAAGGTCACAGGTTTCACGTGAGAAGGAAAATGAATGAAAATAAGGGAAAATTGAAGAAAAGAGATGCATCAATGGTAACAGGGATTATGAGGATAAGTTCACAGTTTTTTGTGAGTTTAGTGTTAGGGTTTGTATCAAAGAGGAGAAACCACCAAGAGGAGAAATAAAGTAAACAAACGAGGAAAGGAAAGGAAAAAAATAATGGAAAGGAAAGAAAAGAAGGACAAGGAAAGCAAAGGAAGGCAAGTGTAAAGTAGCTTCAATGGAAATACTAGGAGGTAACAAGTTGCATGCATGATTTTCTAGCTCATTTTGACATGCATGGTATATGCATGTTGGTATTTTGTTTCTTTGCTCTCATTGACATGGATTTTTCCAAGATTTGACACTAGGTTTTAACCTAGCCTGGCCATTTTCGGATAGCCAGAGTCTTATGGGATTGTTCTTAGTTATGATATTTGGATTGCTAGATGGTTTTGGAATCCTTGGTGAGGTGGTCTCATTGAAACTCTCAAAGGCTAGGGAGGCCCTTGACCATTAATGGCAGGATACACAGTAAATCCTGAGGGTGGACGAAGGGAAATTGCTCAAGGATAATGAATAAATTTTGATGCATCCAAGAATAGTTTGGTTTTGTGATCTTGACATTGGTTTATGTGTGATCATGTTATGGACAGGCTGGAGGTGTATCAACCTTTGGATTACCTTTGTTATCTTTGGATTGGTTTATCCCATGATATCCCACATTCATGCTTGGAAGATGGCATGGGGTGATTGGTTGAAGAGATTTGGTTCAGCCAATCCATAGTCAGGTGGAACGTGGAAGTCCCAAACCCAATTGTTATTTGCCTAAGTTTAATAAAAGCTAAGTTATTATATGTTTAATAAAATCTAAGTACATTTGATAGGAAATGTAGTGGTTATTATATGGCTTTAATGGTTGTTCTCTTATAGTTATTTATCTGGTTGTATTCTAGTCATAAGCATGGTTATATGATAATTCTTAGTCATGGCTCTATTCATGTTTTTACTTGTAACTGAACAAATAATGAATGGAAGTCCTAATTGATGATATGACAGCTAATGTTAGACGGTAAAGACCCTTCATGTTAAATATCAGTTAAGTTTCTATGCCCTTATGTTCAAACATGCATTCATGACCTCTACATTGCATATCTACCAAGTGTTTGACAAAATTTCAGTCTTAGTGGGGGATGGGCTGGTCAAGTATTATTACTAGTTTTGGATTATAATCATGGTCTTCATGTCTTTTATAATTTCTAGAAGTTTAATTGATTTCTGGGAAGAGGCTTAGCCCCAACCCCAGAAAGTAGACTTAAATGTTGTAGTCGATGGCACAACACTAGTAGAAAAAGGCCATAGTCGCACTGATGCAGGCTTATGTGGGAGACTAGGAACCCGTAGTCACATGGAGACCATGCCAATGGAACGACTAGGGCTCAACGTTAGGGAAAAGGTAACTTGTATCAAGGTTTGGACACCTATAGAGGTGGATTACTCTTGGAGGTCCCTTGGCACTGAAGGGAATTTAGTAAGGTATTCAATTGTCGAATCCATCTCCTTAAGGCGACATAAGAAGTTGAGACATATTATAGTGATCCTTAGCTCATGTTTACCCTCAGCAAGCTAGTGAAAGTAGGTAAATACGTGAGGGGTGTTACACATTAAAATCCTCCCAATCCCTATTTAAAAGTAAAAATGAGTTGAAATTTGTTTTATTATTTATAAGTTCGTTTTTCAATAAACTTATCAAGTTGAATGTTCAGATAAATTTCTCCTTTTTAAAGTACATTGGAGGTAATGGGTTTGAACACATGAGTCTAAAACTTGTGCAGAATAATTTAACGTGATTTGCAAAATATTTAAATTATATAAACATTGACTATATATAATTTTCCTATATGATTCGCTAGTTCTCTAGTAGAACATGATTCAATATGCTTTTTATTTAATGTGTATATCCATGATATTACTTGATTTTATTTTATTTTATGGTTAACCTGGAATTGATAACATAAAACAGAAAACTTATATGAACAAAAAAATAACATCATGTGAAGATAGTTTGAAAAAAAAACGTCATAACAAATTTACTTGACATGTAAGAGTATACGCTAATTTCAACAAATAAAAAAAAATGTTGTTATTTTAAGAGTTAGATTAATTAAAATTTATTAAAATTATTAAAATATTATTTTTACTATTTTATTAAAGTTAAAATATTTAATTAATATTTATCGAAATTAATATGATGACTTAAAAATAATAATTTAAATATAACAAATAAGGTTATTTTACAAATTTAAATTAATTTTAGAATACAAATTGAAATTATTAAAATTGATTTACATATTTGATTTTTTAATAATATTTCAACTAAAAATTAAAATAAGATTAAGGTCTACAAAGTCTAAAAAACATATACTTTATGAAACTTTACAAATAAAGTTGCAAATACTAAATTTATAATATAAATGTCAATTGGAGTTATCTCCTATGCAAAATAGTTGCTATTTTTCGTAAGGGCTAATTCAATAGTTATATAGATTTATGTTGGTTTTAAAACATTCCCTTCACTGTAATTATTCTAAAATATTTATTTGACAAGTTCAATTACATGCAAGTGACAACATGATGAGAAATATTATTATATTGCCTACATACCTATTAGCACAACCACACTAATAAGTGTGGTTGATAGGCATATATTAACCACATTTATAAATACACATCAATATATAACATTTTGTATGACCTTCACTATATAAAATCTATTGAAATGTATTGAAATGTACATTAACGTACTTAACTATATATACACTATTATGTATATTAATGTACAATAGTAATATACATTACTATTATGCACAAAAATGAATATTAAGGTATAGATGTATTGTACTATTTACACATGAAAAGGACTTATACATTTATATGAACTTCACTATGTAGAATGTATATAAATGTATTGAAATGTACATTAATGTAGTTAAATATACATAGACTATTATGTATATAAATATAATTAAGTACAGACACATTATTATTATGCACACAAATGTATATTAATGTATAGATGCATAATAATGTTTTCACATGACAATGACAATGATAAGGGATATTATTGCACTACAAAAAACATAATAAATTTATACTAGGGTTTAAGATTAATTTGTTGAGTTTATGACATTGGTCCTTGGGGTTTTTATACTAGAAACCCAACATATTATAATATGAAGATAAATACAAACCAGGGAAACTTTTAGGGGCTAATATTCACCATGGGCTAATTTTCTATGCTTTTTCTAAAAATAAGATTCGCTAATTTCCATTTTTTTGTAAAAATAATTCGCCCAAATTTTATAGAATGAAATTATTTTATCCTAAAAATCGTCAAAACATTATATATAAACTATATAAAAACATTATAAATTTGAATATTTTTACAAAAGTATCTCCAAACATTTTATAGATTTCATATTATGGACTAGTGGGATTCGCCAAGGTTTCTAAACATTAAGATAAATTTCCATCCCTAAATTTTTCCTTCATACAAACCAATGGGGTTTGTGAATTTCTAGCATTAAAAACCTAAAGGACAAGGGGTTAATAACATTATAAATGCAAGAAAATAATAATAAATCAAGGTGGATAATAATTAATCCCTAGTTAATTTTTAAACGTCCTAATCTCATGAGTGAGATACAAATTTTATCTATATTTATTTGTGTGTACATTATAGAGATATATCTATTGCATATATATTTATAACTCTATATTTTAGATATAATAAATTCCAACCTAGAGTAGAAAAAATAAAATAAAAAGTAGGCACAAAATAAACTCCAAAAAAAACACATATTGCATGGTAGTTATAGACTCTAAGATAAACACGAGATGCACGTGAACCCTCTACCCACTTGGCTAGAAATTTCCCCCTACTAGAGGTATTTGCATTATTGGATGCCTCCACTCGGTCTCCTCTCGGCTTCTCCAATTGTAGCTAATCCATAATTGTCTGAGACAACTTCGAGGACTCCCTCTCTACTTGAGTGGATCTCTCAACTCAATCTCCTCTCAGATTCTCTACTTGTGGATTCACCACAACTTCCTAAAGCTACTTTTGAGGCTTCTCCAAGGGCTGCATGTTGAGAGGTAATTTACTCTCCCTCACAACCACCAAATCTCTAAAATTTTCCCTTCTCCACAAGGCTTTTCATTCATCTTGAACCTCGAGAGCATACAGGTTCTTGACCCATGCACTGATCTATTTCACCTATCCTGTGGTGATGTGTCTAAGGAAAACCTTTCCCTTACAAAAGACCATATCATAGTCAAGGTCTTGCAATACTGCGACTAAAACAAGATTCTTCTTTAGTCATGGAACGTACATCACATCTGTGATACTGAGAGGCAAGCCAAAATCCCTTTGAAAGGTAATTGTACCAATCTCGGTAGCTCTATACCTCTTGTCATCTCCAAACTCTATGCTCTGCTTGACATCATTCTCCTCAAATTCACTAAATAGGTCTGTGTTCCCCGTCATATGGAATGAGGCACTGCTGTCAAGATACCATATGCCTCCCATGGCAGTGTCGGCCATGCATGCAATGACAGTGAAGTCAAGTTCAGATTGTGAAGCTAGAGCCTCACCTGCTGCCACTACTGTCGGCTCCTTCTTGCTTTCTTTCTTCTACGAGAATTTTTTGGCATCATGTCCATGCTCGTGACAATGAAGACAATTGAATTTCTTCAAGTCCATATTCTTTCCACCCTCCTCACCTTGAGACTTCTTTCCCTTGACCCACTTTGCCTTACTTGCTAAGCGAAAATCCTCTTCCACTTCCTTGGAAGAGGTCCCATCTCTAGTGTTCCTCTTGATCACCTCCTGCATCAAATTCGATCGCAGTTGTTCCCAATCTGATAGCCTCTAGTGACCATTAACGGAGTCCTTGTAAGTATTCCAACTCTTTGGGAGTTCAAGAAGAACAAGGCTCACCATATCTTCTTGTGTCCTCACGTCATGGAATTTTCTAGAAAAAGAACCAATTTTAAATCAGTGATATCTCCCTCATCCAAACTCTAATTCAGCTGATTATTTTTTTTTAATTTGGGTACTTGTTCGTAAAGAATCCAAATATGATATTCATTTAGGAAAATTTTGCACAAATGTTTCAGGTATTCTCTCCAAACTCAGCCCAAAACTCAAAACTTCGAAATCTCCTCTAGTATATTGTTCTCAGCTCTGACACCATGTAGAAAATATTGTAGATTTACAGGGTCATGTAATCTAATAAAACAAGAGAAAAGTATATACTTCTACTCTTTACAATGGAAGCACAAAAATATCTAACAAAACAATAATCGATAAGAGGAAGAGAAATTAATGGCACATAACACAATAAATATCCGGGGAAAGCCACAACTCAAAACCCCACTATCTATGTTGCATTAATTAGAAATCAAAGATGATAATACAATTTTTTTTCTCTCAAGAACAATCACATCATTCTGTAAAATCAATCTCCAACTCACAAGCAAACTATTGGCCAACCCTTAGCAAATTTTCCAACACTCCAAGTCCATATTTCCTTGTGCCCTTGGTCAAAGCATTTGGATGAATACAATATGCTCTGCTAAACCTTGAACTTAACATGTACAAGTATTTCCTATCCTTTTCCTAATGACTTCCTTTGGCGAATACTTAGCCAAATTTCCAAGCCTCCAAGCTTCTAAATCTTTACACAATTCTTGAGAGAATTAGCTTGTATTTAAAGGGAAATTCCTCATCCATAACTATGCAATCCCTTCTAGGTTCAGTTCCTGATTGCATGCTCCATCTATACAACTCAGAAAATTACACAACAAATAGTACACTATCCTTGCACACTAGTCTCAACTGGGTCTTTCTCCGAATCGACATGCAAGAATTTCTGATGAGGGAATATTTAGTTAACTAGAGTAGCACTAGTTGAGTGCACTAATGCATCAACTAAGTGTTAACTCACTATTAGTTCCTCAAATAATTTGCAACTAATTTAATTGGATTTAACCCAATAAACTGAATTAACTATAATATAGGGAGAACATATACATGACTTCAGAAAGACTTCCAACTAAAAGTTCTTAAGTTAACTAAATGAACTCACTCTAGTTAACCTTGCACTCTAGTCTCAACTGGATCTTTCTCAAAATCGACATGCATAAGTTTCTGATGAGGGAATATTCAGTGAACTGGAGTAACACTAGTTGAGTGCACTAATGCATCAACTGAGTGTTAACTCACTATTAGTTCTTCAGATATTTTGGAACTCATTTATCTGGACTTAACTCAATAAACTGAGTTAACTAATTTCCACTCATAGTTAACTCACCCTAGACCCCTATAATATAGGGAAAACATATACATGACTTCAGAAATACTTTAAACTCCAAATTCCTAAGTTAACTAAGTAAACTCACTCTAGTTAACTATTACAAGTTGCTATGAGAATAAAATTCGATTTTAATTCTGAGTTTAATTCAAGGACAAATTAAACTGGAATTTATGGATTCCACTTTTATCATTTCTTGTTGCTATATTCAACATTCAACAACACATTCTTTCCCTCATCTCGGAGGAACAAAATGTAGCCCTTGTGTGAGAAATCTCCCTAGAAGAAGTTGACGAAGTGGTGAAGGCCCTTCCAAGAAACAAGGCACTAGGCCCAGATCGGTTCACAGCTGAGTTCTTCAAGGCATGATGGAAATTTTTACGGGAAGAAATCACGGAGATTGTTGAATAGTCCTAATGATACTAGTGGTTATGGGCGAGCCTGAACGCAACATTTCTTGCCCTGATCCCCAAGAAGGGTGAGGCCCTAGATCCAAGTGGATTCCACCTGATTGCCCTATGCAATGTCATCTAGAAGGTTCTCTTAGGGATCCTCGTTAGAAAAACCAAACCCTTGTTGAAGACTATCATAGGACCAAAGAAAATTGATTTTGTTGAAGGTCAACAAATATTGGATGTAATTTTGGTGGCCCATGAGGTAGTGGATACCTTAATATCAACATGCACTCTAGATATGATCATAAATCTAGATATTTGTAAAGTATATGATAGATTAAATTGGAAATTTTTGTTCTCGATCCTTACAACATTCGGCTTGTCCCTATCTTAGATTAGATGAGTCAAATCATTAATAACAATGTCATTCTTCTCAATCTTCGTGAATGGGGCACCCTCCTGACTCTTTTAGGGATCGCGATGGCTTAGGAAGGGTGACCCTTTATCCCCTTTCCTTTTCATCATTGTTACTGAAGGCCTAAGCCACTTAATTCAAGCTATAGTTGTCTCTGCAGATCTTATGGCACCAAAATATCCCATGGAACCCCACCGATAATGCATCAACAATTTTTAGATGACAACATGATGTTTGGAAAGCCATCACTATGAGAGACGAAGAAAATTATTGATATTCTGAAGGTGTTCCAATAGGTTTCAGGTACCGAGATAAATGCAGAAAAGTTCAACATATACTTCTTCAATACACATCCACGAGTTTGAAATCACCTAGCTAGAACCTTTGGATTCAAAGAGAGGGTGCTTCCCAATACTTATCTAGGGGTTCCCTTGGTTTCCGATTACCTTCAACTTAAATTTGGAAAGAGGTATTTCCCCTTATCGATAAGAAACTTTCTAGATAAACATTCAAGTCTCTTAACTGAGCAGGGTGGTTGGTTTTGTTGAAACCAGTTTCGCAGGAAATCCCAATATATCAACTCTCGACATTTATTGCACCCAAAATAATCTACAAAGAATTCACAACAAAATTATATAAATTTCTCTGGTCTGGAATGCAGATCGAGAGAAAATGGGCATTGGTGGCACAGGATAAGCTATGTAAATGAAAACTCCAAGGATGCCTAGGCTTTAAAGACCCAGAGACCTTACCCCAAGTCCTTAGTGACAATGTGTGGTGGCATTGGATACAAGGGGGACATGAGACATGGAAACAAATGTGGAACTCCACATATGGGGTGAAGGGTGGATCACAAACCTTGCAACAACACCCACACCTCAAAAATTGATCCTCAATTTGGAATCAGCCTAAAACCCAACAAGCCTTCATCCGAACTCATGGATTTTAGGAAATGAGGAATGGTGGAAGCACCAGATTCTAGAGTGATCATTGGATGCAGCATACTTGATTAGATTAAGATTAGGAATTCTCAGTAGTCAGGGATTTCACCTATCCTCTAGGAGAGGAATTAATCAAGGGTTTATGGAAGGACTCAATCCTAGAATTGAAATGGTTGGAATCGAAGACCTCTAAGGATTGGCCCCCTCAGATTCCCCATAGGCCATTGGAGGGCCTCCTTGAAAATCTATGGCAATAACCGATCTTCAACAATGGGGAACCAGATAAGTTACGATGGGCATAGAGGACCCAAGGAATTTTCACCTTAAAGGAAGCCTATTCCTCCTGTCAATAGAAGGGAATTCAGAGCTAGACTCCATATGGAAACGAATATTGTATTCTTGATTGTGGCCCAGAGTACTGTTCTTCGTGTCGTTTGCAAGGTTGGGTAAAATGTTAACATGAGACAAAATAAGAAAGAAATACTTGAGTGAACCATCATGTTTCCCACTATGTCATAATGAGGAGGAAATAATAGACCATCTCTTAATTTCATGCCCAAAGGGACTGAAAGTTTGGGGGCATCACTCGAAGCTCTTTCAAGCTTTAGATATGTCTATAAATAGGCTTAGGGAAATCATCGAAACAAGGCAATGGTCCCTTTTCAGTAACCCTATCTTTAACAGAGCCTCGTGCCTCTAATGGGGTTTAATACTATGAAACATCTCGAAAGTAATGAAGAGAGTAGTATTTCATTCAGAACCTTTCCATCCCCTCATTGCTTAGATGACTATCAAGTGCAACATCCAAGAGACTACCACCATCACCCAATCGGTGGAGGAAGATTGGAAAGCGAATGGATGAGAGTGAGCCATCCTCTTCGTATTAGGTATTTCTCAAAAGTCCTATATCCCTTCTCCACCTCGATGTTTGCAATCAAATAAGGTGTCCTCCAACATGTTCAAATTCCCCCCACGGGGATTCCACAAACTTAACTTCGATGGAGCATCCAAGGGAAACCCAGGGAAAGCGACCCTTCAAGGAATCATTCAGAAGGAAAAAGTGTAGGAGACTCGATTATATGTAGCTTCATGTGGACACAAAACAAACAACGTAGTAGAGTATCTTTCCCTTGACAGAGGATTAAATATGGCCAAGGATCTCAGAATCACAAAACTACAGGTCACTAAGCACTCTCAAATAACAATTTATATGCTTCAGCGCCTTATCAATGACTCATTCCCAAACAAGGTAATTAAAAGTAGACACTTGGATTGATAGGGGAATACATCTAGTCACACCTCTCATCTTTTGATTATTTGATCGTGTTGATAGAAAAGGTAAAAAGGCAGTGAACCTCTTCACAAATCAAGGTTGTGGGTTACAAGGATGGGAAATGCAGCAAGAACGGCCTCCATCTCATGGAGATAACCACCTAGAAAAGCTACAGACAAGAGTGCATGAGGAGGCCATTTCGCCTATGGGGGTGAGAACCAAGACAACCATGGCCAACCAGCCCCATAGGGAGTGACAAATGGGTCAGAGGGGTGGGTTGTACCTCTAAGCCCCCTCATACCAAGTGAAGGAGGGAATGGCATGCACAAATGTTAGCCCTTAGGTGTGTGAGTATTTACAATGCCTTGGGAAAGGGAAGCGACAATGGGTTGATAAGTGGGATGAGGAAGGTGTCAGGATTTTGGTTCAGTGGTCAAGTTTGGTGGTGGAACTACACTTGGCCTCCTGCTTGAGAGTGAAAGAGGCATGAGAGGTGTGACATAAATGGTGGTTTCTTAATTTTGTTCAGGGAATTGTCGCTTGTTGTGTATAAAGGAGGCCAATTCCTAGTTTTTCTCGGGCCTTCTAGGGTCAGTCTGGGTTGGTAGGTGTGGTGTGAAGGCAAATGTTATTTTTTTTCATTGGGGGTAAGGTGTGTCTCTATAAAAGCTAGTAATGCCATGCTGAGGGTGGCGTTTTGGAGGAATCTTGTTTCTATAGAACTCTCATACTTCTAGTGGTTGGATCTATACAATGGAGTGACTAGTGTGGCAGGGAATGGGATGGTGATGCTAACGACACTGCCTTAAGTTTGGTTTGGTGGGTAGGAGGGTAGGAATTCATTACAGCAGACGGGGCAGCACATCTAGCGGAATTGGGCGTGATTGGATGTTGACAGATGCATCTTAATCCTTGATGGGGTTGGTCTAACCTCCAAGTCTATCTAGGTACAGGAAGGGAGGAGGCCCTTACACTGGAAACCATGGTGGATGGAAGCAGTAGTAAACTGGTGAGCAAGGCTCATGGTGAAGCTTCTGGAGAGCCAAAGGGTGGGGTACCAGACTTTGTGGTGGTTGACAATGTGGCCAAAGTAGGGGGTGGCTGAATCAGCATGGCGACAACGATGACATGAAGACATCTCGTACTAGTAATAGTTCATGGACTCTTGGCTCTCGGATAGGTGGTGCATGCAAGAGGGCTCATGCAGCTACAAACGATGGTCGCTACAATGCATGAGACACAAAGGGATTGCAGCATTGCTTATTGGAAAACTACCGAGACCTAATCCAATCCTTGGTGGACATAACAGATGTGGCAGAACAAAGTAATCAGGAAAAGCATGATGAGCTGATGGCTACACTAGAACGCATGCATTATTTCTAGTGCCATATGAGCGAGTGAGTGGTGGTAGTTTCGTAGGGACAAAACACTAAAGCGGAGAAAGTGGAACAACTGGATACTTGGATGCCACACTTTGAAGGGCACATTTAGTGCACCTTCCATCCTTCGCCTCCTCTAGGAATTGCTCGAGACAACAAAGCCTCAATTACCTCAAATGACTACTATGTCCTCTAGTTTTCTTTATGTTTTGTTTTTCTATTGGAACCTATGGCCTTCTCATTTCTGGACACTCGAACTCGTACCTTTTTTTTATTTTTGTCACCTTCTGCGGATCATGGTCAACACACCTGGTCGAGGTGAGACCACATGATTTTTGAAGTCTTGGGTGTATATCTTTTTTTGGAATGAATAGATTGTTGACTTACACAAAAAATATCAAATTCTACATAAAGTAAATTATATATATTTAATTATGCTAAATTTTTTCGTTTTTTTAATTTATAATATATAACAAAATAATACCAAACTTTATTAGATTTTAAAATTAATTATTATTAAAAAAAAAAAATTGTGAAATTATTAATAGATTTATAAGAAAATTTAATTGAGGTTATGTCTTTTCCAATAAGTGAGTTGGTGTAGTGACATCATGATGAGAAACATCATTGTAATCAGAGGTTAAATTTGACGGGTGACTCTACCTGTCAAGGAATTTTTTATGACGTTTTTTTTTTACACTGCCCATCATATGACTTTTAAAATTTATTTGTACAAGTTTTATATAATTTCAAATTGTACAATAAAAGAACAATAGCTGTGAAATAATTTTCAAACCAAAAACATAACGTGCATGATTTCTCGGTTGGATACAGCGACCCTTTTGGTGGCTCGCCCAACAACCGACTTTGCAAACAAGAAGTTGTGTTCGACCTCATTTCGGACAAAACCCAACAATATAATGCTATTTACTGCACAAACCATTGTTGAAAGTCCAGTCCAATTTTTACAGCAAATACAAAACAAAGCTCAATTTTTTACATAACCCACTACCCAGAATTCAACTAGTTTAATATCCCACTAAAGACAAATGGATTCAATGCATGAAGCTCTACTGAAATTTCAAACATATAAAAGTCCAGTCCAATTTTTTACAACAAATACAAAACAAAGCTCAATTTTTTACATAACCCACTACTCAGAATTCAGTTGGTTTAATATCCCACTAAAGACAAATAGATTCAATGCATCAAGCTCTACTGAAATTTCAAATATGGCATTGATAAACATCTAGATGGCAGTCTCGCAATGGCATGGATAATTATCCAAAGCATAGCGATAAATCCTTTTCTCTGATCTTTCTATATGCAACTAAGAAAATACCTGACATTTTGCAGAGCATAAAGCATGTCGGTCATCAAGTGTTCCTCGACATCCAACACCACCATAGGAAAGAGATAACTGAAAGGACATTAGAATCACAAAATACATCATGAAAATTATAATAATACAGGGCTGAATATAAAATAGAATTGCATTAAGATACAAATACTTGAAGTATTATAGAAACAAACGAATAATGCAGGACCAAACGTAGTATAAAATATAATTCGTAATTTGTTTACTCAATATTATGTAAAATTTGACACCACACAATTATATCATCCATCCATGAATCACTTTAAGAAATTACAAGAAATTACCAGCTATAACAGTGTAGTTTTTATTTGTACAGAGAGGGAGGGATTTCAAAAACTTGGCAACACAATCTCTCGCGGGTTAGTAGATCCAGAGTAAAGATGGATCTATTCTGGTTTAATTCCCCCATTTAAATAGGCTACATTCGAAGTGAATACCATGGTCAATACCATGTGCCATTTTGGTGAATACCATGGGTCAATACCATGTGCCATTTTTATTTTTATTAATACTAATATTAGAGTTAATAATGTTTTTTTGCATGATATTAAAAAAAATATATGTTTACCATAACTCTCGTTTATTTATATTTTTATTAATTTACCATATCATTCATAAATACAAGGTGACTTATAGAGTAAATATAAAAAAAATGTTTTATTTGTTTACCATACCTCTCGCTTATTTATATTTTTATTAATTTACCATACCTCTTTCAGAAATATGGTATTTGGCCCATAGGATTCACTTAAATAAAACCTCTTTCTTGAGCCTTCATAAATAAAATGAGGGTCATGAACTAAATACAAAAAGAGGTTTTATTTAGTTACCATGCATCTAGTTTATTTATATGTTTATTTATTTACCATACCTCTCATTTATTTATATTTTTATTAATTTACCATACCTCTTTTATAAATATGGTATTTGGGACTTTGACCCATAGGATTCACTTAAATAAAACCTATTCTTGAAAATGGGCGAATGGAAGGTTGTAACTCCTAATTTCAATGGCTAAATTTACCTTTTTTACTCTCTCCCTTAAAATAAGGTGGGCTATTTGAGGTGATTTATAAAAATGTACTATGATACAAAATATTCACCCACTAAAAATTTAAAACCCCTTAATTTCACCAAAGGGCGAACATTCGCCCCTAAAATCACCCCTATTTTGTGAATTCAATGGAGTGAGTACGACTGCAAGTTGCCCTAGCCGGAGTATGGACTTGGAGCTTGTGGAGATTATAAATTTATAACATTACACTGTTCATGCCATATTAAATATATACAAAAAAATTATAATTTTTCTTTTAAACTTTTAATTTTTTAACATGCCCGTCAATATGACGTTTTTGAAAATGAATGGCAAGTTGAGCATGACGTGGAGGCTTTAGATTAAAACATATTTTACGGGTAAAAATGCGAAATACGAGCATACGGGCGTCAAACTTAACCCTTGATTGTAATGACTGCATGTCTACAAATATTATGGTATTAAAAATACACTAATAAAAACAATACAATGTTTAACCCCTTGCCATTATATACCTTTCAACATAATTATTTAAAGATATTTGTGTGACAAATTCAATTCCCTATGGGTGACATCATGAGAAATATTATTATAATGACATATTATTGTATTATAAAAGCTATACAATAAATAAACCCTACAATGATATACATTTCAACATAATTATTTTAAAACAATTATTTGACAAGAACAATCCCCTTCACATATAACATCATGATCTGAAATATTATTATAATGGCTAATGCTTATAAATACTATTATATAAAAAAATATAATAATAATAACAATAGACTAATGATTATGATTATTATACCATGTTTAACTAAAAAATAGAATAATAAGAACTATACCATGTTTAACCCTTGCAATTATAAACCTTTCAACATAGTTATTTTGAGACATTTATTTCACAAGTTTTTTAAATGGATGGTTAAAATTGTAAATTTTAATAGTCAGAATAATTTTAATTTAAAGTTTTCTAGTTATGAATACTAATTATGAATATTAAATAATTTTAAATGAAAACTTTTAATCATAAAAACACTAAAAATATATTCATAACATGAATATTCATATTTCCTTAATACTAAGGAAATTTAACTATTGTGGTAATGGTATATAGAATCATTTTCAAAAAATTTCAACATAATCATGTCATGAGACTGGAACTCTAATAAAGTTATTATTAAACCATCCCTAACCACCTGAAATATACATTATTGACTGAAAGCACCCCTACTTCCTAACCGACTGAAAGCACCCCTAGTTGATCCCTTCCTAACCACCCGAGATATACATCATTGACTCAAAACACCCCTAACTGATCACCTGGTATTTTTGCAACATGAATGAATAAACTGCTATTGGATCATGTGTTTCAAACCCGAACAACTCTTGCAATTTTCTATTCAATATATCGAGAATGTAGTAGGAATGGGTAACT
Organism: Pinus taeda; assembly: GCA_000404065.3. Classification (NCBI taxonomy): domain Eukaryota; kingdom Viridiplantae; phylum Streptophyta; class Pinopsida; order Pinales; family Pinaceae; genus Pinus; species Pinus taeda. The sequence continues at coordinate 16,703 of APFE030867274.1, forward strand.
GTCAGGTTGGCCCAACGCTCTTCGACAGGAACGCTCTCCGACGGCAATAAATGAAGACAGAAGAAGCCTGCGTGTATTTATATTGAATTCATGTAACTAGCAGCTCAAATGAGTTCACCTCTGAAGCGTTTGAGTTTTTCTGGTTGCTCCTTCTTCGGCCTCATTTTCTTCAAGTCCAATTTGTGTTCCTTGCTTTTGACCTTCACGGGATTCTATTTTCATTACTTCCACATTCTTATTTTTTCTCTGGGGATTCATGGCGACTGCTTTGACCAGTTGGATCAGGATCGGGGCTACTCTCATTCCTTCCGGTCACCGAAACCAGGCAAGAATTTTGTCGCTTATATATATATATATATATATATTATATATAGATATAGATATTACTAACTATGTTGATTCAAGTTCTGTGTAGTTTCATGAAGTTTAGAATTTGGGTCGGATTCGATACCACAGTGTCGTATCAGAGCATGTTTCAATACATGGATTTGATGGGTTGGATGCATGTCGTTATGCATGCATTTTCATGGTTAAAATTGTTGTGCATGAGGTCATTTCATGTAGATTATATCATAATGATGACATTGGTATGTTATGAGGATGACATTATGCCATGTTAGAGTAGGAGATGTAGATTATCAGAGCAAGGTTGCAACATTATAATTTGAGGTAATAATAGATCATCATACAGGTATTGTATGTTTGGCATGCATGTATGTTGGTTAATGATTGTTATAAGAATTATGGTTCTGTACATGTCCTTCAATATGTGGCTTTTGTAGTTACATGTATGATAGATGTTAGTTTATCACTGTGATCATGTGTACCTATGTTGGTTAGTCATGAAGGATAGTAACTTGTTGTTATATGCATTGTGATTGTATGCATGATGGTTATGGTGATTGTACTTAGGATGTTGATTTTATATGTATCATGTTAAATTAGATTGGCCTATGTAAATGGTTCGGGTTATGACATTTAGGTATGAGTTGATATTCTTGTGATATTGTTTCATAATAATCTAGATTAATTGTGCATATGTGATTGTTATGCATGATTGAAAAATGTTTATGAGCTTATGATGTGAACATGTTAGCTAGTTACTCTTATGGATATCATGACCTTAATTATGTTTGGGTTGATATGTTGTGGAGTTATATCATGCTAATTTAGATTGATTGTGCAAACAAGATAACCCCCCCAAGATAAATTGAGGTATGAGTTTGATTATGACATTTATCTGGTGTTTGAGTGTTTGATTATGTCTCCTATTTGGTATGAGTTTGCTTATGTCATAAACTTGGTGCTTGAATGGTTGATTATGTTGTCTAATTGGTATTTGAGTGTTTGGTGTCTATTATGTCATCTATTTTTTGTTTGAATGTTTGACTAGTTGCATGATATGAGTTTGTATCTATAATATTTCATGAAGGAATGATCTTGTTTGAGATGGTTGCACTAACACATATCTGTTGAGAACATGGGATATGTACTTTAGTGTAGGTAGGTGATAGTTGTAGCATTATGTATTACGACTGATTTTGGATTATGACATGGTTGTTACACTTGGTAAAGGCTGATTTCAAATTAATAAATATTATGCCTTGAACTTTGGAACATGTGGCTGACATCAATTATAAGGCACCATGCTTGGCACAACAAGGTAAGATAACAAGCATATTATTATATTTATTTATACAGTGATAGTTATGTGTTTTTGGTAGTATGATACAGGGAATTTCATGGCAAAGAGACTACCATGAAATATTGGAGAAGGCTCAGGTTGAGCTTTCCTTTCGAAGTATTGGAAACCCATCGGTATTGAGTGGTTGTGTTTGTTTCTAGTCTTGTGCTTTTGGTCTTTTGTGATTGAGTGGTTGTGTTTGTTTCTAGTCTTGTGCTTTTGGTCTTTTGTGATTAGTTATGCTTCATTACAATTTTTTTTTATGTCTAGTGTATGGCCATCCTACTTTGTTTGTGGTGTCGTATTTCTATTGGTTTCTAGGGGTTTCTTCTTGGTTTCTTTGGTTCTTTCTTTTTATATTTTGACGGTCTTAGGAATTGGTTGGGGAAAGAGGGAAGTTGATGGAGCTCAGGGAGAGATGTGTGGTATCCGAGAGGTAATATAAGACCAAGATGAAGCTTGGTGCATGTATAACTTTAGCTGAAGGCAAGAATATGACAACTAGTCAAATTGGAGGGATCCATTAGGGTAAATGGACAGTAGGAGGAGAGTCATGAGAAAGGTAACAGGAAAAGTAGGGTAAATGGATTTGAGGCATAATATGCCTTGGCTATGTTGGAAATTTTTTTTATCAATGTTGTGCATGTTGTGAAAATATAAAGGGAGTTCTCCGAACCTTTACATTATGATTCATGGTAATAATGTTGTGATCATGGCTATGTTGATGTCTATATATGTATACATGTATTTATGTATGTCATTGTCTAACAGGCTCGTTAAATATTATGATCATTTTATGTTAATGATTATATGTGTGCATGTATATATACGTATGTATGTCATTTTCTAGCAGGATCGTTGAGGATCGAGACTCTTTTATGCTAATGTTTATATGAATATATATGTATGTATGTCGTTTTCTATAGGATCTTTGGGGATCATTCATGTGGAGGAATTATTGCTTATGTAGGTGAATGGTATGAAGAGGTTCCTAGTTTATGAGAAACAAAATGGGAAGGGTAACCCTGACAAATTATGAGGTCAGTATCATTTGGATATGAATTGATATTATCTGATTATACTATGTCTGTGTTTATGTTATGGAAAGGTAATGCTAAGGGTTACATCATCGAAATAAAAGAAGTATGATCCATGACATGATGGACAAGAATGGATAAGACACTAGAAGCAAGGTTGCTTGCTAAAGACAATGTGGTCTTCAGATGTGCAGTATCGGTGTTGTGTACATGTAACATATGCAGTATTATGTACATATGATGTTGTGTGCATGTTTCATATATGGTGTTTTGTGCATGTTTCATATATAGTGTTGTGTGCATGAATTCATATGCGATGTTGGGTACCGATGGTGTGATGTATATGTCGTATATGCAGTGTTACGTATACATGGTGCTATGTAGATGTTGTGGATGTAGTGTTATGTACATTCGGTGTAGAGTACATATTGTATATGTGGTGCTATGTAGATATGGTGTAGTGTACATGTTGTACATGCGCTGTTGTGTACATATGATTGTACATGTGGTGTTGTGTGCATGTGGTGCTACATACATGTGGTACATGTAGTGTTGCATGCATTTGGTGCTGTGTATATGTTGTGCAGATGGTGTTATGTACGTGTGGTGTTATTTAAACATCATATAAATGGTGTTGTGTACACATGAAATTATGCACATGTTGTGTATGTGGTGGTGTTTACATGTGGTATTGTGCACACATTGTGTAGGCAGTGCTATGTATGTGTGGTCCTTTGTACACATTGTGTAGGTGGAACTGTGTACAGGTGGTATTATGTACATGTTGTACATGTGGTATTATTGTACATGAGGTACAGTGTACATGTTTAACATGTTGTGTTGTGTATGTTTGGTATGGATTATAGGTACTGCAAAGTCATTGTATTGCAAAATGTGTATTCATGTTATTCTATAGTGTGTATCCATATGTGTTGTGTTGTACACAGGGTGCAAGTGCATGTGTTGTGTTATACAATAGGTGTGGGTGTACATGTTGTGTTGTACAATGAGTGTGGGTGTATGTGTCATGTTGTACACCAAGGGTAGGTGTATGTGTTGTGTTATACACTTTGTATGTGTATGTGTTGTACAATGTGATGTGATAGGCATGTATGGGAATGTAGAGACCCTTTTGTTTCTATTGACAGTTGGAGAAATTTAGTATCTGGATGCCCTTCTTGTTGATATAGAGGGTTGAGATAGTTTAGTCTTTAGATTCCCTTGTTGTTGCTATTGAGGATTGGGATGATTCAGTCTCGAGATACCCTTGTTGCTATTGAAGGTTGGGGTATTTTTGTCTTGGGATACCCTTGTTGTTGATATTGAGGGAGGAGGCAGTTCAGTCTCTACATTCCCTTATTTCTTTAAGAGAAGGCACTGAGTGCTTGTTGGGTTTGAAAACTGATTAAATGTGTGTATGAAAAGGATAAAGAATAAAGTTAAAAGCAAAGAACCATTTGAAAGATATGTATGAATATTTTATTTCAGTTTTAGTTATATATTTGATATATGATTATTATTTACGATGGTTTTGGGTTGAGCTAACCAAATGTTATATGTTTATACATGATGATTTAATCAAAGAGCTAGTTTGACTTGTTGTGAGAGGAAGAAAGCATAAATTTGAGTGTACCTTCTTAATTGGCCACCAATGAGGTATGATGTGAATTTATTTCAAATATAATGGAAGTTATGTTCTTATTACATGAAAGCATGGAAAAATTCTCGGTTAGGGTGCTTGAAACTTATTACAAGGATTAACAACAGGGTCAAAAGAAATTAGAACATGCAATAGTATGTTGGTAAAGTACTTCAGGAGCAAGATTATTATGGGACACTGGTAGCCAATAGTGTCCATCTATTTCCATCAGCATGCTATGACCAGCATGATGTTTTTGAGGCACGTATATGCTTTGGTTGTTGAACCTTTCGATGTGAGGAAGCCTTGCAAAGGGATGGATCCCCTGAGATAGGGGATTTTTGGGAACTTGGAAGGTGAGTGACTATATAGAAAGGGATACCTAGATTTCTCGAGGAATTGTGTAGCAGAGAATGGATGGCCGATGAATGGATTTTCTTGAGCATTACTGTTTCCAGATGGAATAAAATGCAAATTGGGAGTGTGTTATGGAACAATGTGTCAATAACTAGTCACTAAGAGGACAAGTGGCGTAGGATTGTGGCACTAGACATTGGATGTAAGTTTGACTTTGGCAGTGGATTCTTGACTTCCTAGGAAGGAGGTGAATCCTAGTACTATTTTGAGGGAGGAGGTATGATCCTATGGACTCCCTTTTTGTGGATGCAAGCATCATATCATTTTATTTTCTGGTTGAGAAAATGTTCATATGTGTATATGTGTATTTTATTATAAGTATTGTATTGAGCTAGATTTATAAAGCTCCATAGATGGTATGGTTATTTTTTTGGTTGAATCAAATGTGCATAAGTATATGTTTTTGTTATTGTAAATATCATAGAGTTGTGTTATAAAGCTTTAATACATGGTATGATTTTCACGTATTTAATAGCTTGTTCATTGTAAATACTGCAATGAGTATGGTTATAAATATCCATAGGAAGTATGTTTTTGCCTTTTAGTGGTTTAACACCGACGACGGTGTTCCCCTCAGGGGGAGGGGTTTGTAACACCCTGAGGTTAAAATTTCATGTATAAAAGTTAATAAAGGTAAAATAAGACCATGGGAAAGGGACAACTATTCTAGGCTAAATGTTGGGAAAATATCCTTGTGGGTATCACTTGTTGTGTTTTATGGCTAAGGGGAAATTGGAAAAGGAATTCACTAAGGCATCGAAAAGGAAAAATGTCATTTTTGGCACGTTATTTATGAAAATAATGGAAATTAGGAGAAAAGGAAGGTGAAATGTCACAGGTTTCATGTGAGGAGGAAAATGAATGAAAATAAAGTAAAATTGAAGAAAATAGAGGCATCAATGATAAAAAGGATTTTGAGGATAAGTTCATAGACTTTTGTCTGTTTAGTGTTAGACTTTGTCTTAAAGAGGATAAAGCACCAAGAGGAGAAATAAAGTAAGCAATCAAGGAAAGGAAAGGAAAAGCAAGGAAAGGAAACAAAAGCAAAAAAGGACAAGGAAACCAAAGGAGGGCAAGGATAAAGTAGCTTCAACGAAAATACTTGTTGGTAACAGGTTGCATGCATGATTTCATAGTTGGTTTAGACATGCATGGTATATGAACATTGGTATTTGGTTCAGTTGTTTTCATTGTCATGGATTTATCCAGCATTTGACATAGAGTTTTAGCTTGGCCTTGCCATTTCTGGAGAGCCAGGGTGTGATGGGGTCTTTCTCGGTTTTGAGCTTGGGATTGTTAAATGGTTTGGAATATGGGGTGAGGTGGTCTCCGAAAAATTCTCAAAGCCCAAGAAATCCCTTGACCAGTAATGGTGGGATACACGTTAAATCCTGAGGGTGGAGATAGGAAAGTTCCTTAAGGATGGTGAACAAATCATGAGGCATCGAAGCTCAGATTTGTTTTGTGATATCAACACCAGTTTAGGTGCAATCATCATATGGAGAGGGTGGAGGTGGTTTAACCTATGGGTTCCCTTAGTTGCCTTTTGATTGGTTTATCCCATGAGATCCTACATTCATGCTTGGAATATGGCACGAGGGTGATTCACTGAAAAAATATTTGGCTTAGCCAATCTATGGTCGAGTGGAACGTGGAAGTCCTGAACCCTATCTGTATTTGCCTATGTTTAATAAAAGCTAAGACTCACTTGCTTTCGGTAAGGAAATGTACTAGTTATTATATGGCTTTGATGGTTGTTCTCTTATGGTTATTTATCTGGTTGTATGCTAGTTCTAAGAATAGTTATATGAAAGTTATTAGTCATGGCCCTATTCATGTTTTTACTTGTAATTGAATAAATAATGAATGCCAGACCTAATTGATGAAATGGAAACTAATGTGAGAAGGTAGAGACCCTTCATGTTAAACCTCAGTTAAGTTTCAATACCTTATGTTCAGACTTACATTCATGACCTGTAGGTTGCATATCTACCAAGTGTTTGAAAACATGCCAGTCCTGATTAGGGATGGTCAGGTAAAGACCTAGTACAATTTTGGTTTGTGAGAATTGTCTTCATGTCTTTTATGAGTTTTAGAAGTTTCATGGATTTCAAGGCAGAGGCTTACCCCCAACCTTGGAAAGTAACCTTAATTCTTGTAGTCGTTGACACAAAACTAGTAGAAATACATCACAGTCGCATTGATGCAAGTTTATGGGAGTGATTGGGAACCCATAGTCACATGGAGGCCTTGGAAAGAGAGTGGTTGGGGCTCAAGATTAGGAAAAAAGTGAGTTGTCTTAGGGGCTGGACACTTGTAGAGTTCAGGTTACTCATGGAGGTCCTATGGCACTGGATGGAAGTTAGTAAGGTATTTAGTTTTCTACCCCATATCTTTAAGGTCACATAGGAGGTTGAGTCATATCTTAGTGACCGTCATCTCATGTTTACTATTGGAAAGCCAGTGAAAGTGGGTAAATATGTGAGGAGGCGTTAGACATTAAAATCCTCCCAAATCCACATTTAAAAGTAAAAATGAATTCAATTTTGTTTTATTATTTATAAGGTTATTCTCAGTAAACTTATCATGTTGAAAGTTTAGATCGATTTCTCCTTTTGAAAGTACATTGGAGCTAATGGGTTTGAATAGGTGAATCTAAAACTTGTGCAGAATAATTTAACATGATTTGCAAAATCTTTAATTTATATAAACAATGGCTATATATATAATTTTCCTATACCATTCACTAGTTCTCTAGTAGAACATGATTCAATATTATTTTTATTTAATGTGTATATCCATGATTTTAGTTGGTTTCATTTTAATATAAGGTTAATCTAGAATTGATAAGATAAAACAAAAAAATAATGTCATGTGAAGGTAGTTTGAAAAAGAAACCCATAATAAAAAAAAATTAATTAATGGTAAAAGTATACACTAATTTCAAAAAAAAAAAATTATTATTTAAGAATTGGATTAATTAAAATTTATTATATTATCCAAACATTGAAAGATAATATTTGAAAATAACAAATAAGGTTGTTATACAAATTTAAATTAAATTTTAAGAATACAATTTGAAATTATTAAATTGATTTAACCACATTTGTTTTATCTGATCAGATCGTCAACGTAAAAATTAAATAAAGATTAAGTCTACAAGACTGTAAAAAACAATACATTATGATACTAATTTTTTCTTTCTTTTTTTTCTTTTCTTAGATTATGATTTTAAAATTAAGTTAGCATTTCTAAAAATAAGAAAATAACATTTTTTTTTAAATTACAAATAAATTAGTAAGTAATAAATTTATAATATAATGTCAATTGGAGCTATCTCCATTGTAAAATGCTTGTTGTTTTTCATCAAGGGTCAATTCCAGAGTTAGATAGAACTATGTTGGTTTTAAGGCATTCCCTTGACGATAATTATTTTAAAATATTTATTTGACAAGTTCAATTACGTGTGAGTGACATCATGATGATAAGTATTATTATAATGACTACATACCTACTAGCACAACCACATGCGTATATCAACCACATTTATAAATACCCATCAATATATAATATTTTATATGGACTTCATTATATATAATGTATATCAATGTACTAAACTATATATAAACTATAGTAATGTTTACACATCACAATTAATGTATAGATGTATAGTAATGTTTACACATGACAATAATAATGACAAGGGGAATTATTGCACTACAAAATACACAATAAACTTAAAGTAGGTTTTAACGTTATTCCCTTGAGTTTATAACATTGTTCCTTAGGGTTTTTATACTAGAAAGCCAATAGATTATAATATGAAGTGAAATAAAAACCAATAAGGTTTTTGAATG
>APFE030867279.1:0-15921 GCA_000404065.3 Pinus taeda
AATTCCCTTGAAATTATTTACATCTTCCCACCAAATATTTTCTTTCCCTTTAAGACTAAAGGTGGTTATCTTGGCTTTCATGTTCTCTGAATAGCTATGCAATCTAAATAATTTCTTCATCCCAAGCAACCATGCCTCTACATCTTTTTCCTTCTTCATCTCTCCATCACATGTAGGAGGATTGACTTTCTTTATCTTCTCAAGTAAATACTCACCCCTCCTATAAGGATGATGACATTGATGACTGTAATAATGTCTCCTAGATGATAAACTAGAATGATGCCCATACATACCAGTCCTCCCGTCAGGTGTATCCAATGTTCTACCACCTCTAATTGTGTCCCCTCTATCCAACCTGTATCTAGACTGAGACCTGCTACCATAGGCTCCATTATTTTTCTCTTATTGCTTCTAACTAATCCTCAACTATTCCCATCTCTGTAACTCTGACAAACTCTGAAGAATTACAGTGTTAACCTCTACCTGCTTCTCCTGAGACCTTGCAAGTATTTCCTTAGCCTCAACCAACTTGTCATTGTCTTCTTTGCAACTTCTGATCTCTACCATCAAGCTCCTCAATGCATCTTCTATACCAGGAGATTACTCTTCTCCTTGTTACCCAATTGATCTGTAGGGAGAGTCAAGGGAACTGTAGTCTATCATTTTTCGCATCATTTTTTATTATCTTCTTCCTACAAGCGTACCATGTCAGATAAAAAAGTTAGATACCAAAATTAAATTCATACCTTAGTGATGTTCAAGGGAGGCTTATCTCGTCTACAAGATCTGTCCACATTAGCATGTGCATTTATAATCATAATCATATCCATATAATCATATCAACACATCAGCATTACAACATAACAACATCATGCTTGACCATACCATCTATATACCAGAACCCAAAGCATGACAAACGTAACCTTGACAACATCAAACTTTACCCAAAGAGAGTGCAACCCACTCTGAAACTACCTTGTAACACATCTCCTCTCATATCTTCCCACTTTCACCGCCTTGCTCGGGGGAAACATGAGCTAAGGGGCTACTATGACAAGAATCAACCTCCTAAATGACCTTAAGGAAATGGAGTCGACGCAACTAGACTGATACCACCCTATAATACACCTCCTCTCATATCTACCTACTTTCATCGGTTTTTCTGGGGTAAACATGAGCTAAGGGTCTACTATGATAAGACTCAACCTCCTAGATGACATTAAGGAAATGGAGTCGACACAACTAGACCTTACTGACCTCTTCCTCATGCCACACTAGGCCCCCAAGGGCTGACCCACCCTTCCTGGACCTATCTCCTTGAGACAACTCACCTTTTTGTTGAACTGGAGCCCCAACCACTCCCTTGACAAGCCCTCCAAGTGACTAAGATTCCCTAGTCACTCCCATGAGCCTGCGTGAGTGCGACTGTAACTTTCTCTGCCAGTGCTATGCCAGTGACTACGAGATTCAAGGCTATTTTCTAGGGCTGGGGCTTGACCTCTTCCATGAACTCTTTGTAACTTTCAGAACTCAACACAGACATGAAGAAAATGCTTGTAAATTAAAAACTAAAACTAAGACTTGATCTAGCCTTCCCTAACTGGGACTAATATTTCATCAAACACTTGGTAAATATGCAACCTATAGGCCATGAATGCAAGTTTGAGCACAAGGGATTGAAAACTTATATGAGGTTTAACAAGAAGGGTCATTACCTTCTCACATTAGCAATTATAACATCAATTAGTTATTGCATCCATTATTTATTCAATTAAAAATTAAACATGAATAGAGCCATGACTGAGAACTATCATATAATCATGCTTATAACCAACATATAACTAGATAAATAAAAATGAGAGAACAACCATTAAAGCCACATAATAACAAGTACATATACTCATCAAAAACAAGGGAAACTTAACTCTTATTAAACATAGGAAAAAGCCAACCAGGTTTGAGACTTCCACGAATCACCCAACCATAGATTGGCTGAACCAGATCTTTCTTTCAGCCAATCACCCCCGTGCCATATCCCAAGCATGAATGTGGTATCTCATGGGATAAACCAATCCATTAAAAACCAAGAGAATCCAAAGGTTAAACCACCTCCACCTCATCATATCGTTACCTCACCTAAACTGGTGTCGAGAACACAAAACCAAACCGAGCTTGGATGCCTCATAATTTCTTCACCAACATCTTGAGGAATTTTCCCGCCTCCACCCTCGGGCTTTGTCATCTATCCCGCCATTATCGGCCAAGGGATTTTTAGGCCTTTGGGAATTTTCCTGAGACCACCTCAGTCGGATCCAAAATATTCTGGTAATCCAAAGCTCAAACCGAGAAAAGTCCCTTCACACCATGGCTATTTGGAAATGGAAAGGCTAGGCTAAAATCCACTGTCAAAAACCGACAAAATCCATTCCAATGACATCAAAAGAACGAAATACCAACATGCACATACCATGCAATTCAGAACCATCTAGGAAATCATACATGCAACCTGTTACCTATAAGTATTCCTACTGAAGCTACTTGGTCCAACTTTTCCTTGCTTGATCCTTGCTTTCCTTTACTTTCCTTGTCCTTCCTTCGCTTTCATTCTTTCCTTATCCTCTTGGTGCCCTTCTCCTCTCTGAGACTAATTCCAAAATTGAACTGACAAAAAGCTACCAATTGATGCTTTGATGTCTTTTCATTAATGATGCCTCTAATTTCTTCAGATTTCCATTATTTTCCTTCATTTTTCTCCTCGCATGAAACCTATGACTTTTCACCTTCCTTTTCTCCCAATTTCCTTTCTTTTCACAAATAAAATGCCAAAAATATGTTTTTGCATTTTCAAAGCCTTAGTCATTACCTTTTCCAATTTCCCTTTAGCCATAAACACATCAAGTGGTACCCACTTGGATATTTTTCCCAACATCTAGCTTGGAATAAGTGTCCCTTAATTGTGGTCTTATTTCTCCTTTATTAACATTTATTACATGAACTTTTAACTCAGGTTTGTTACATTTGTCAACAATTTGGCACACCAATGGAAAGGGGCAAATTATGATCTTTATTTGAGAGATTTCCAGAGAATACAATTTGGAGAAGAACACCTGGGAGAACCCTCGGTTCTAAAGATGAACAGAAACTACCACTCAAATAACTCAACCCCTTTCAATTGATCAACTACTGAATATGTGATTTTCAGCCCAATGGTCACTATTAGTGATGGATCATGATAAGAATTGGCACATGATAATGATTGAATTGCCTCATCTGGAATTGAGATAATGAGCTACATCTAGAAAAATATTTGACCTCCCTGAATTTCAAGTACTGTAACTAATTATGAAGCAAATGCATCAGTGGTTCAAGACTCCATTGTAAAAAAATATGACAATGAGTGACTCAATCCCTTCTCTGAAATAAGAATTATGCTCCAACAAATTTTCCAACCATATTTGACAATTTGTCTTCAAGTATTTGACCCTCCTAAACTTGCAACAATTCAACCACAATAATAATTGCCAGTGCACAAGAATTTCGGCCTTATGAATCGTTGAGAATACACAAGTAATTTGGATCAATGCACATACTGTTAATGCATTAAAAAATCGACCTCTCTATATAGGTATAGTTCGATCTTCTGGCTGATGGGATTCTGAAGAATTTGTGCCATGTAGCTTTAGAATCCTCACTCTTCCAAATGAAAAATCATGGCTCCACATGTGCACAAATGATCTTTATGTACGCTGCTCAATTTGACTTAATGGCTGGAAGAAGAGAAATACTTGACCTTTCTATATATACGCTACTCCTAATAAAATTCTCGACCTCTCTGTTTTTTTTCTTGCAAATCAATCCCCTTGTTGGAGATGATCTCAACCTTAGAAGTTTAATGCTATAATTCTAAAATTGATGCTTTGAGTGACAACTCCTAACCCTGGCACTTGCTCCTCCTGAAACAAAAATGACACTGGGCCCTGAGAATGCGAAGACAGACTTGCAAACTATGAAGAAATAATCTTCTACAAACTTATGATCAAATCTCTTAAATGAAAAAAAGGAATTCCACTAGGGTTGTAGTGATGCCCACTGAAGATGGAAGGTGTCTAACTAGAGTGGAAAAGAAACCACCAAAGCTAGAGTGAGGGCCTCACTTAAAACCCTCAGAAGTGAACTCACTTGACCTCTTCACTAATAGAAATGATATGATTGAATAGAATGACCAATCATTGAGCTCCATCCTCTTTTTATAATCTTTCATTGAGAATTCTCTAGGCTTCTCGATCTTATTTTAATATTATTTTATTGAAGAAGCCACTTTTCCCCTTTAAGAGACTTTTTCTCATTTTTAATAAAATTACTTTTTGCCTCATTTTTAATAAAATTACTTTTTGCCTAATTTTAATTATGTATAATTTACCCTTTTTTTATTTACTATAATAAAAATTTGGTTAAATTTTCTTGGGTCTCCTAGATAATTTCCTTCTTGCTAGCCTAATGGAGAAAATTGGGAAAATTTTAATGATATTTCCATGTTCGTAAAACTTGGGGACATTACAAATGCATTTTTTGGTATCGGAATAAGCTTGTAAAAGTTCACTGTCACGATTCACTATATCAGAGAGCAAGTATAGAACAAATATTTTGAATTGATATACTGCCAAAGAAAATATCAAGCATGAGACATTTTCACAAAGTCACTCAACATAAAGAAGTTTGAAAATTGTAGAATATAATGTTAATTTGTACCTAGTTGTCAAGATACTAGTCATTAGGACATTAGACATCTAGACATCATGTAATATACATCATTTTATGAATATCATGAGGGATTGGGTAAAGAACCACCTCAAGATATTATAATTTATTCACTTACAATAAAATTCAATCATGTATTCCCACATTAGAAACATGAGGTTATTAAAATACATTCATTCCACTTGTTGTACCTTGGAAGACAACCTTTGGCTAAGAAGAAGTCAATTCCCAAGACATTAATCCAAGACTGTGAAATTATCAATTTCTTGTTCCATTTTTCAAAACCCCAAAAATGTTTATTTTATAGATAATGCTTTTAAATCTTCTTTGGAAAAAATACTCTTTCAAGGTGGCCTTCTGATGGTGAATGTGGTTTTATGTTGTAGTACAGTGAGTGAAATATTTTGAAGAAAGATTTAAACAACGAGCTACTTGAAGCATAATCTCTTGTCTTAAACTTTAGCAGAAATATGGAAGTAAGATGAAATGGAATACAGAAAAGAGGAGCACATATTAAAGTTATTTAATTTTAGCTTACAGGTATCAAATTTCAGTGAAATTATAATGCTAAAGGCCAACAACTTCATTATGCTCTTCTATACAAGAATAACATTAAATTGAAAGATAATAGGAAACACATATCACACTCAACATATGTCTGGAATCACTTTGAAAGATTTATTAAATAAACAAGAAGAGCAAAATTACAAAGGAAATTTTGCTTATGAGGTCTAAAACTCGGAACCCTCCCTCCTTCTTCAAAATTGTCTTTTATAGCATAATTACAATAATGACAATTATGAAACTGTCAAATGTCAAAATCGCTAACTACTAGAACTATCTACAAACTACTTTGTCCTTTGAAAACTATATTCATGAAGAGAATAAAACAAAATGACATCGTTTTACAAAAATGTTTTCAAAATTTCTGCTAAGATAACAAGTGGCATGTTTGAAGTATGACACGATGAAATGACTCAATGAAGTGATGGGGTGATGTGTAAATGACATGGCGGTGACAAGGGAAATGAAGTGGTGGTGATGGAGTAATGACAAGGCGATGACAAATTGTACGCGCTCACTTGTTGTAGCTCTACAAGGGCACACACTAGTATGGAGAAATCCTATCAAGGTGCTCCTATATTGATATCTGTCGTCGATCTATAGTCAACCATAATCGTTCACGAAGGTTTACGGGGGCACCCGATGGCATAAACACTGCACAAGTTGTTTTATCGGGTTTTCACCATTGGATAGGCTCGACAACCTCATCTTACTCCACCCGACAAGTTGTTCGACATTTAATCTGCGTCTAACTGTTGCTGATATAAAGCATGGGAGGACCAAATCTTTAGTTTTGGCCGAACATGCTGAGAAGACCAAGCATCATATATGCATTGAGGAGGCTAGGGTTATCACTAAGATTCCTCATTTCCATGTTCGTAAGTTTGGGGAAGCCATTAAATTTGAGAGGTCTTCCAGTAATATTAATAGGGACGATGGGTGGAAAATTAGTAGCTATTGGATTCCCGCCCTCTCTTCTTAGTTTTCTCCATCTTTGTCTACAAAAAATAAAAACCACTTTTTTTTAGAAATAGTATAATTATTATTATATTTATACTAATAATTATAAATATTAGTATTATTAATATAATTCTAGTGTTTAGTAATATTAATTCTAAATTTAGTAATATAGAATCATTTTATTAATTAGTTTTTAATCTTTGGTTATATCCATTATAGTATAAATAAAAATAAAATAAATAAAAAGAATAAATATTAAAAGCCCTAATCTACTTACTTTATATATAGATTCTTCATATTATAAGATAAATTACATTAAACATATATGTATATATATATATATATTTTTATAAGATTTATATAATTTTTAAATATTTAATATAAATACTATTTTATTAGTATATTATATATCTAATTTAATATAAACAATAAAATAATTATTATATATTTAATAAAAATATTTTTAATCTTTATTATTAGTTTTAATTAATCATGAGAAGAGACTGAGAGAAGAGAAGGAACAGGTCACGGGTTTTCAGATCTAGGGTTTGAAGCTGGACAGAAACAGGGTCAGGATTGCAGAATTGTTTAGGAGGGGACAGATCCTGACCCGACAAATGGTAAACGAGGGGTCCATAGGGACCCCCACATACAAACAGATAATCATGAATAAACAGCCAACTCAGAAAGGGGTGCAGATAGTAGCGCTGGATAGGTCAAAGCCAGAGGAAGGGACCAGCAAGAGTAGAATTGAAAACAGGGAAAAGGTAGAGCAGTTTGCGCATAAGCTGAAAGGAAAAGAGAATAACCGTAGAGTCAATGGTAATAGCAAGGAAAAGGAGGCACAAGCAAACCCCGCATAGGAGAATAACCAAGAAGAGGAGCAGGAAAACCCTGAGTACACAGCTCCGGAGGAAGAAAATGAGGCAGGGAAAAACACGCAAGAGAATCTCATTGACAAACACACTCAGGGTCCATGCAAACCAAGAGTGGCAGAAGTCCTAAAAGTGGTGCTAACGGACTCCGAAATACAAGCCTACAGAGACCACATGACTGAGCATGCAGTGATCTGCAGGTTTATGGGACTATGGCCAACGGAAAGAGCGTTATGTCAATGGATAAAACAACATTGGAAACCCAAAGGAGATGTCAGTCTGCACCTGGGAGCAAAATGTTTCTTCACAGTTGTGTTCTCCAATCTGGAAGATTTGTACAAAGTCTTTGATGGAGGCCCCTACTTCTTCGCTTCAGCGGGCCTCTACATGAAACCCTGGAAACCTAATTTTGTACCAGAGAAGGAAACTTTCACGCAGGTCCCAGTCTAGATCCGCCTCTTCGCGCTCCCAATAGACTATTGGGGTTTGGCCGCTCATAAACAAATAGGTGACAAGTTAGGGACATTTATCAAATCTTCAGAGGCCACATTGCAGAGAAGATACACTTCATGCGCTCAAATCTGTGTGGAGATGGACGTCTCAGGAGCATTGCATGAAGATATGTGGCTGGAATACAAAGATGAGGACTACTTTGAAGCTATTGACTATGAGAAAATTCCATTTCGTTGCATAAAGTGCCATGAGCATGGACACTTAATTAGGGAATGTCCTTTAAACAAAACAACATAAACACAAACGGAGGAACAAGAAGGAAAGTTTAAAGATACTTTCACTCGACCGAGAGCAAGATAGAGAGCAAACAGGAGGCAACCAAACAAAACTAGCGAAACACAAGCTAACACAACTAATGCTTTTGAAGTACTGGAAACTGAAAAGGACTTAGAGGACCAGAATAAGGAGGACAAGAACAGTGGATCAAACAAAGCAACAACTGAAGCAGCAACCAAAGGTATGGAGGAAGATAATCCAAACAACACTCAAAAAAATCAAGAAGGCACAGAAGGAGCAGATGAGGAAGCAGAAATGATCACAAGTGATATTGGTAGTGAGGAAATGGAACTCCAAGAGATTCTAGGACTGGAAGGAGTCAATCTACCAGACATGGTGGAAGATTGGAGAAAGAAGGGGGTGGAAAAAATTTCGGAGGAGGAAATATAGAAAATCAATGCAATATTCATAGCCAAACAAAAGGCCGAAATGGAAATGCATCATAGAAAACTGGGCGTAGAAAAAGGAAAAGGACCTACAACAAAGAGTGTACTCCAAACAACCTCTGGCTCCACTCAGAAGAAGAAAAGAGGACGCAAAACAAACAATGAAGTACTTCAGGAAATGGGATATATGCTCATAAACTCTGGTAAGATGAACCTCTTGATGCCTTCTCTATTGGTTCTTAAATCTTAATGTATTAAAATGAAAGTCATCTCTTGGAATGTTAGAGGGCTCAACGGCCAAACAAAACAAAGATTGTTAAAAAGAAAAGTCCAAAAGGAAAAGCCGGACATTATTTTTGTGCAAGAAACTAAATGTGCAAACAACATTATTCAAAATGTAAACAGGCAGCTAGGTAGAAGAATGGAATACATGGATATAGACAGTCATGGATGGGAGGGAGGTTTTGTAACTTGGTGGAATCCTCATGTTATCAAAATCCTCTCCTCGGAGGCATCCATACACTTTTTAGCCTTATAATTTCAAATAATAGGCAACTCAGACATCTACTTATGCATTAATGTCTACGGGCCTCAAAAGTTAGAAGAGAAACTCAAGTTACTAAGTTCGCTAATGAATCTGAAGCTTAGGTATCCTAGAGCGAAGGTTATCATAGGAGGGGACTTTAATATGATAACCTCGCTTTCAGAAAAAAAAAGGGAGGAATCAGGAGGCTAAACAAGGATTCTGAAGCTTTCGTAGAGTTCATAGTGTCAACAAAATTAGTCGATATTCATCCCAGGAGTGGGGCTTACACTTGGAACAACAGAAGGGGAGGGGAAAGGCAAATCGCCTCCCGTCTTGATAGATTTCTTGTTTCTGAAAGTTTGCTGCTGGAGGGTGTAATAGTAGACTCTGATATTCTTCCATGTGGAGGATCAGATCACTGGCCTATATCGCTGACGGCTATGATACAAGGCACGCCTAGAAACAAACCCTTCAGGTTTGAGAAATTTTGGCTGGAACACCCGAACTTCATCTAGCTTGTAGAGAAGTGGTGGCAAGAACCAGTGGAAATCAGAGGCACCAAAATGTACAAACTGCAGGGAAAATTAAAACACATTAAGAATAAAATCAAAGAATGGAACATAAAAGTCTTTGGAAACATATTTAAGGAGAAAGCCAAGATAGAAGAGCAACTAGAGAAGATACACAACGATTGGATTCTGGGGGACAGTATTCCAGATACGGTGGATCAAGAAAAACTTTTAGTGCAACAATGACAAGATAGGTGCCAACAGGAAGAAATGCTTTGGAGACAAAAATCTAGGATACAATGGCTCAAGGAAGGATAACAGAATACCAAGTTCTTTCACAGATCGGCACTAGATTATAGAGGGGTTAACAAGATCCTCAGTCTCAAAAATGAACAAGGGGATCGCATTGAGAATCACCAAGGAATTTCTACCCTGCTCACTGAGCATTTCAACAACATCACTCAGGAACCAGAGATGGACAGAACTGAAAACATTGAGGACCTCATCAAATCAATTCCCAAATCTATTTCTAATGAGCAAAACCTAGCGTTAACCAGAGAAATCTCATTAGAAGAAGTGGAGGAAGCGGTAAAGGATATGCTCAATGACAAAGTGCCTAGCCCTGATGGCTTCACCATTAATTTTTACAAGGCTTGCTGGGAGATTGTTAAAATGGAGGTCTGGGAGGTGGTGGAGGACTCTCGTCGTTCGGCCTCGATTCTAAAATCTCTAAACTCTACTTTCCTAGCTCTAATCCCCAAAGAAGAGGAAGCCACTACCCCTGCAAAATTTCGACCCATTGCTTTATGTAACATTCTGTACAAGATCATCTCTAAGGTCATAGCAAATAGATTGAAGCCCATTCTTCCAGGACTCATTTCAGAAGAACAATCTGGCTATGTTGAAGGAAGACAAATCTTGGACAACATCCTGTTGGCACAGGAGATGGTTCACACTCTACAATCCAGGAAAGTGGTAGGCATGATGATGCAACTTGACTTGTCGAAGGCTTATGAAAAAGTAAACTGGAACTACCTAGAAGCTATCTTGACAGCCTTCGGGTTTGCTAATCAATGGATCAAATGGATTCTAGCCCTAATCAAATTGACTAGATTTTCCATACTGGTCAATGGGGCCCCTGCCAACCAATTTACTCCCTCTCGAGGTCTTAGACAAGGAGACCCCCTGTTCCCTTTCCTTTTTGTGATTTTAATGGAAGGCTTAAGTAGGCTTATTCGAAAAGCTAAGGAGGAAGGAAAGATCATAGGACTGCAACCCCTGCCCTCCATTCCAGCCACTACTCATCAACAGTTTGTTGACGATACTATGCCGCATGGATCTCCAACTGTCAAAGAAGCTCAAGGCTATAAAAGGATCCTAAATCTGTTCAGCGAAGCCTCAGGTATGGATATAAACCTTTCCAAATCAACTATTTTCTTTTTTAATACAAATGTAGCTGTTCAGAGGAATCTCTCGCGCATTTTAGGCTTCCGAAGAGGCAATCTGCCTTCAAGATACCTAGGAGCTCCTCTAACAAATAAACCGTGGCAAAAATATCATTGGGAAAAGATCTTAGCTAACCTAAAGAAAAGTTGCCAGCACTGGACTCACAGGGCCCTCAATTTTGTTGGAAGGCTAGTGCTTACCAAAGCGGTTCTACAAGCTATCCCGCAATATATTCTTTCCATCATCGCGACACCCCAAGGAGTCCTTCAACAAATAAGAGTTCAAAGAACGTTCCTATGGACAGGAAATGCAGAAAAAAGGAAATGGTCTCTAGTTGCATGGAATAAATTATGCAAACTCAAGCACTTAGGCAAGCTAAACCTTCTAGATCCCTTCACTATCAACAGAGCTTGTGGAGCCAAACTATGGTGGAAATGGCTGAAAGAACCTAATTTACAATGGGCTCGACACTGGAAGGCAAAATATGCTTCATCGCAAAGTATCCAGGAATTAATTAGAATGCAAGAGAGTCTAGAGGGCTCCCCAATTTGGAACCTAGCAAGGAATAATAGGGATATTATTCAGGAAAATAGCTTCTGGGAAATACGCAATGGAGAAAAGACCTTCTTTTGGGAGGATGCTTGGCAACAACTTCCTAAATTGGAAAGACCGGAATTTGCAGAATTACAAAGAAATTTGCAAGAACAGGGGAGGCTAACGGTTCACCACTACTGGTCGCAGGATAACAGAGATACAAATTGGAGGAGTTGGGAAAGAAGTGAAATAGAGAACATAGGGGAAGGGAATATTAATGCCAGCAACCTGCACAATATGTTAGATAAAAGGAAAATTAGGAAGGCAGAGGACAGCGATAAGCTCAGATGGGGAAAACAAGGAGGGGGTAATTTCACGCTCAAAGAGGCTCGAATATGCATCGAAGAGGCAGAGCAGTTGGAAAAGGTAGCTTGGAGCAGCAAGGTTTGGGATTCCCAAATGAGGCCGAAAATTAGAACCTTCCTCTGGCTGCTAATGCAAAGGAAGACGCTAACGTGGGAAAATCTCCGGAATAAAGGTTTCAACGACCCTTCAAGGTGCCCGCTGTGCAATAGGGAAGAGGAGACCATGAACCATCTCTTCAACACATGCGACTCAGCAAACACTCTGTGGAATTGGGTGGAAAATGTCATGCAGCAAACGGATAGAACCAGAGATTCCATCCAGGAGACCATCGAGAAATGGAGAGGTAATTTCTCTGGCAACCAGAGAGTAAACACAATTTGGAAGATAATACCAGGGTTCATCACCTGGACTTTATGGAAAGAAAGAAATAGAAGGGTATTTCGTGACGAAACTAGGAATATTACCCATTCTTTCGAGACTATCAAGCAAAACATAAAACAACTGGTTATGGTAAAATTCAAAGCATATCAAAACGATAAAGCTACGGGAAGTGACTTACGAATTCTGAAAACCTTTGCTCTGGACAGGGAAGCTGAAAGTGTGGCTGTAAGTCATCAACAGGAGCTCAGAACCACTCCAAGCATCTGGAAGCGACCTCCACCCGACTTCCTCAAGCTGAACTTCGATGGAGCATCGAGAGGCAACCCCGGTCTCGCTGGCATTGGAGGTGTTATTAGGAACAACGACGGGGAAATTATACATATCTACAGCAGAGCCTTAGGAGATGGGACGAACAATGAAATGGAATTCACAACAATGGAGCAGGGTCTCAGAATTTTGCGAAGCCTACAAGCGGGTGCTGCAGTAATTGAGGCGGATTCTCAGCTTGCTATCACAACAGCCAAAAGCATGTATGCTGGAGCAAAGGCGAGTAAGGTAATGCAACACCGGCGATTAGAAAAAGTAACAGAGAGCATAGTAGAACACTTGGGGTGGCTGAAAGGTTTAGTCTTTTGGGCGGTACGCCGCAAGGCCAACACTGTAGCAGACCACTTGGAAAATGTCGGCATAGAGAACCCCACCAAGATTTGGGACAGTTGTTGGTAGGATGTCAGCTGCCCCGATTTAAAAAAGAATTGCACCCTGCTCTCGAGGCAGGATTTAATGAGTGAAAGGTAGATTCGGGCGGGCGAGGTTTGTCACGAGCATAACAGAATGTTAATGATAATCGTGTATGCTAAGAAGGGTAGTAAAGGACTGCAGGAGAATGAAGGACAGACTGGATAGGAGCATTCAATGCTCAAGTAGGCGAAGGCAAAACTCAATGTAACTATGATCATGAAAGGAGATCGCCGTTGTTGCCATTTCAGGCGATGGGACACTTGGAGAAATAAGGAGATTATCAAGAACGGTGATCGCAAAGGCAATCCGCAGGATCATCAATGGAATTCCAACCCATTAACAAGTAATTATGACAACCGGACAAGCAAGCATCCGGGTAGTAGGCGAATTGTTTACGGTTCTCTTAGCAACTCCATCTATTTAAAGGTCAACCCAGGCTTCAGAATGGTCATCAGTTCTTCAAATGGCAAGCGAACTAGCGGTTCATGTATCCTCAAAGTGCATAACGTTCAATTAGGTGCAGGAGGATGTATGGCAAGTGGGGGAAGCAAGAATGCCTCGGCTAACACAGAATTGCAAAGGGCTAGAGCTGCTTATGAGACCCGCACCTCCCAGAAGGAGAAGCGGAAGATTGAAGAGTTAGAGGCCATCGTGAGCGAGAAGAAAAGAGTCTGGACCAGCAGGAGGTGGGTAAGGACGTGGACTGGGTGCAAGACCCTGGCACGGTCACAACGCGGGCTACGCAATTTGTGAGAACCCAAACTGAAATGTGGAGAATGAAGACAATGCTAGCCAAAGCCATCAGCATGCAAGGGACTATGCCAACCAAGTGCGGCAAGCCCAGCAGACACTTGCGGTTACTAATGAGGAACACACGACCATTCTGGAAGGGTTGGACTTCAAAATAAGCAGCATGGAACAACAGCTTGATACGGTCTCGAAAAATCCTTCTGTTCTGATCAGTCTTCTGAGGCACACCATCAATCAAGATGGCCGCACTGCAGGGGAAACTTCGGAGGGGTTCAAAAACGCTCACCCAAGTGCTCTTCCCTCGCCTTCTCAAGCAGGCCAGGCCAAGGCGTCAGCTGCGCAGGATAACTCCAAGAACTACATCGTCTTGGACACCTAGTAAATCTCTGCAATATGTTTTGTATGCTTTCTGGCGGTTTTTTTTCTTGTTGCTCGTGTCTAAGGCTTTTTGGAAGGGGCTACTCTTCTACGGCTCTTTGACCTGTATGTTTACGAACTGATGAAGGGTTATTTTGTAAGATCCCCATTCCTCTGCTGCCCTGCATGGTATGCTCTGGGGTTCAATGGTTATAGATATGGCCAGCGTTAAGTAGAAGGAGGACTGTTACTGCTTTGGCAGTTTTTTGTATACTATGTATTTTCATCTAATATAACAAAGCTGATTTACACAAAAAAAAAAAATCTTCAATTATGTAGTTTGAAATTTGAATATATTATTTAAAAATCTTTGGTTATATATTGATATTTAAAAAAAAAAAGAGTCAAAATCAATTTAATATTATCAAACAAATATAGATATAGATGATAATAACAATTAATAAATTAATTAAGAGAAAAAATTCTAAATTAAATTGATATGATACACAGAAAAAGCCTCAATCAACATTAATAAATTAATAAAAATTTAAATCAAAATATATTAAACCCATTATCCCTTTGCCTCCTCGAGTTAATATTGTTGTATATTGAAGTTTATATATATATATATAATATAATTATATATATATATACTATATTTATAATATAATATATGTTTTAATATATATAACCATTAATATAATAAAATTTATCTAAATATTATTAAACATTTTCCTTTTCCCTCACCGAGTCAAATATAGTTGTTATAACCTTCTTTCTAGATTTGTTTCTTCAACGTGTTGTGAAGATGAACCACACTTCTTGGTTTGAAACGCCTCCACCAAAATCTTTAATGTGATTTCTTGAAAAATTATTTATACATTTAGATTCTAAACCTTAACACTAACTTGAATTTAAGATTTTAATTTTGATTTAGTTACATTTAAACTAAGCAAGAGACACTAGCTACTATATAGCTTTTGTTTATGATTACCCAGTGTACCATAAAAATAAACGTGCTTATGTTAAATTCAAACCATCCCAACAAATGAAAACCCTTTTTAAAAGAAATTTTTTTATTAAACAATTCAATTTAATACACAAATTCCTTAAACATTCCCAAATTAATATATAAGAGACCTCTAAGTTTGCAACATAAGTTAAAAAGTATATAGTTCAATTAATAGATAAAATGATCGTTTTATATATATGTATTATAATTTTAAGTTGTTTAATCTCCAAAATTCTAAAGATTTTTTTAGGGAATTGAATTATTTATGTATTTGAAATTTATTTAGTATCACATACTTACTCAAAATTATATTGTATAAAAATGATTTCATTTATGTAATTTTTAATGTTTGATGATGAATGTGTTAATATGTAATATTTAATAGAATTATTGAAATTAATCATAAAATTAGATTATTATATTATAGTAATTTTTAAATATATAAATAAATTTAATAATTTACCTACTTAGTTATTAGAAAAAAAAATTATTACTTTTTAAGTTGTAGGATTACATAAATCATCGTGTCCTAAACTTTATTTTCACCTTATAATATATAAATAAATTTAATATTTACTACTTAGTTAAATTAAAAAAAATAAAAAATAAAAATAAAATTTATAAGTTAGTAGGAATTAACATCTTCATCATGTCTAATTTTTTTCACTCCGAAGATAGCACAAGATTTGAACTTAAGATTTTCAGTTTTGTGAAACTTCATTTCCACAACCATTACTAATTAAACTACCCCAAATAAACCAAAAAAATATTAATTAAATTGTATTTAACCATTACTAATTAAACTACTCCAAATAAACCAAAAAAATATTAATTAAATTGTATTTATATTATGAAACTGACAATTAAAACTTGTATGAATTAAATTATCGTTCCACAAGTAATTAAGTATCAAAAAATCAAATATGAACTTCTTCTTAATTAATTAATTATTTCGAACTTTTCAAAA